>PVLC010013154.1:0-42386 GCA_004027655.1 Graphiurus murinus | reverse complement strand
GTAATCCCAGCATTCGGGAGGCTGAGACCGGAGGATCCAGGTTCGCGGCCAGCCTCAGCTACCTAGTGAGGCACTCCGCAACTCAGTGAGACTCTGTTTCAAAATAAAGAATAAAAAGGGGCTGGGGGTGTGGCTCGGAGGTAGAATGCCCCTGAGTTCAATCCCCAGTACCGCAAAAAAAAAAAAAAAAAAAAAAAAAAAAAAAAAAAAGACCCTGTTTCACAATAAAAAAAATAAAAAGGGCAGGGGATTGTGGCTCCGAGGGAGAACACTCCTGAGTTCAATCCCTAATAAAACTAAACAAAAACAAAAAAACCTAGAAGGAAGGACCGAGCCTTACACGGTTCAGGAAAGGCCACCTCCCCAGGCCACTGGGATGTAAATTCTGAATCAGACAAAACCCACCCTCCCTTCCTCCCTCCCTCCCTTCCTTCCTTCCTCCCTCTCTTCCTCCCTCCCTCCCTCCCTTCCTTCCTTCCTTCTTTCCTTCCTTCCTTGGTTGAACCTAGGGACATTCTATGTCCAAGCTACACCCTCAACCCTTTATACTTTGAAAATTTGAAACAGGGTCTCACTAGATTGCTAAGGGCCTTACTAAATTGCTGAGGCTGGCCTTAAACCTGTGATCTTCCTGTCTCAGCCTCCCAAGTACTGGGATTACAGGCATGCACCACCATGCCTGGCTCTGTTTTTCTTTTTAGTATTTTGGGGTTGGTCCTAACATCCTAGGCTTCTAACTAAGTCAGCTGTAATTGCTTTGATAGGAACCTTTCCTCTTTCGGCTTATTCTAGTCACTTTCCCTGGTGGATAACCCTTCATTCGGGGGCCTGAGGGTTTGTGCTTTGGGCGTGACATGCCTGGTGCTCCGAATTCCACAGCCTAAGCAAATCCGCTTGCTCTCTCTCGCTGACCACACACCGCTGGCCCTTTGCACGGAAGGACGGAATGAAAGCACAGCCGCCTCCTTCCTGGCCGAGCCGGCACCATGGGATGTCGACACTCGTCTGTCCCCATCACTCACGCGGCCTCTGACAGAACAGGAGCTTCGGGTTTTAACCCAGCAGGGCAGGGCGGCTGCATTTGCCCACGAAGCTGGTTTTTGCTGTGGGACAGGCTTCGCCAGGAGCCCCCGCCCGCCCGCCAACCCGCCCGCCTGCGGGGGTGGCCTCCTCCCAAACCCTTGGCTTCTGTCCCTCTGCCCGGCCTCCTGCAGCGACTTTGGGTTTTTAAACTTTCTCCAATAAGTAATAGAATCCCAGTTTGCAAAGTTCCAGGAACACGAAAGGGTTGGTGTGTGGAGAATCCTGCCTGGGCCTCCTGCCCGCCTGCTCTCCATCCTCCCCGTCGTTCTCCTTGCCGCCCCAGCAGCCCTCTGGTGCCCGGCAAGGGTGTTTTACGTAAGTATGAGCACATGTGTGCACACACAGGAACGTAAACATTGTATAAGCATCGCTTCTTCACCTACTCTCTATTTTTTTTTTTTTTTTTTTTTTTAGTTCTAGGGATTGGACTCAGGGACATTCTACCTTTGTGCTACACCCCCAGCCACCCTTTTTTTTTGTATTGGGGACCAAACCTGGGGGGTTATAACTCTGAGCTACCTCCTGGTCCTTTTTATTTATTTATTTATTTATTTTTACTTATGTGTGTCTGTGTGTCACTAGGGATTGAACCTGGGGACATTCCACTTCCAAGCTACACCCCCAGCCCTATTTTATTTTTATTTTGAGACAGGGCCTCTTGGGAGGCTGAGACAAGAAGATTGCAGGTTCGAAGCCAGCCTCAGCAACTTAGTGAGATCCTCCACAACTTAGTGAGACTCTGTTCCCAAATAAAAAAAAAAAAAAAATGGGTCTGAGAGGATAGCCTGGAGGTAGAATGCCCCTGAGTCCCATTGCCAGTACCATAAAAACAACAACAACAACAAAAAAAACCACAGTCTCCCTAGATTGATGAGAGTCTCACTATTTGCTGAGGCTGTTCGCAAACCTGTGATCCTCCTGTCTCAGCTTCCCAAGGAATTACAAGGGTGTGCTACCACACCTAGCTTATTTTTAAAATTATATTATTATTATTATTAGTGTGGTACTGGGGATTTAACCCAGAGGCATTCTACTTTTGAGCTACACCCCCAGCCCGATTTTATTTCATATTTGGAAACAGGGTCTTGCTACGTTGATGAGACTAACTACTCGCTGAGGCTGTCCTCGAACCTGTGATCCTCCTGTCTCAGCCTCCCAAGTACTGGAATTACAAGCGTGTGCCACCACGCCTGGCTTATTTTTTTAATTTTAAAATAGGGTCTCTAAGTTGTAACTTAGTGAGACCCTATTTCCAAATAAAGAATAAAAAATAGGCCGGGTGTGGTGGCGCACGCTTGTAATCCCAGCATTCGGGAGGCTGAGACCGGAGGATCTGGATTCGCGGCCAGCCTCAGCTACCTAGTGAGGCACTCCGCAACTTAGTGAGACTCAGTTTCAAAATAAAGAATAAAAAATAGGGCTGGGGATATAGCTCAGAGGTAGAATGTCCCTGAGTTCAATCCCCAGTACTGCAAAAAAAGAATAAAAAATAGGACTCGGGGTATAGCTTGGAGGTAGAATGCCCCTGGGTTCAATCTCCAGCACACACACACAAAAAAGACCCTATTTCTATTTTTTTCTTTCTTTCTGTTTTTTGGTACTGATGATTATTTGGAAACAGGGTCTCACTAGGTCGATGAGAGTCTCACTACTTGCTGAGGCTGTCCTCCAACCTTTGATCCTCCTGTCTCAGCCTCCCAAGTACTGGGATGACAGGTGTGCGCCATCATGCCCGGCTGACTATATTTCAAAATAAAAAAGGGCTGGGGGTGTAGCTTGGAGGTAGAATGCCCCTGGGTTCAATTCACAGCGGTGATGCCGGCTGGGGGACCCGGGCAGGGGCCACAGGCCAGCTTCCGGAAGGCAGGCACAAGCCTGAGCCCAGGCCCCGGGGTAGGGCAGGGTTTGGCCCCTTTGAGAAGCCAGGCAAAGGCCAGGGGTACGGGGAAGGGGCTGCAGACCCCGGGAGATAGCCACAGCAGGGGCCCGAAGGTGAGCACTTGGGGTATCCCTCACCAGGCCGGCTCCCCAGCTCTGGGTGGGACCCAGCCTGTTGGTCCCCAGTGGTTTCTTTGGGATCTCCAGGGACTGCATCTTGGGCTGGTGAGGGGTCGTCTGCGCAGGAAAGAGGCTGAGGTCACTGGAGACTCTGTCGGCCCCTGGCCAAGCACAACACAGGCCGGGCCGGGCCCCCTCCCTTGGCCCCACCGCCACCACGGAATGCGCCCTCTCACTCAGCGCCGGCCGGGCCTGGCCTGAGACGGCTCCATTCAGCTCGGAGCGAGCGCCTCCGGGGACCCAGCCAACCCAAACACCCCTGTTTGTGTGGGGCTTTTATTCCCAGCTGGAGAGGGTGGCGGGCTTCGGTAGGGCCGGCCGTGGCCCTGGACCGCCTTCCTCCTCATCCTGCAGCCCCGCTGCCCCAGTGGACCGCCAGCGGCCCTGGGCTCACCTGCACCCCTGATTCAGACACACGTTGGGGTCACAGGCCAAGGGATGTGGGATCGCCCTCCCCGTCCAGCCAGCCTGTCACCTCCCCTCCCGCCCACATTACCTGGTGCTGCACGGGTGTGACCACACACCTGGGATAGTCCCCAGCCCTCCGCCCTTCTGCCCGGGACCTGGCCCAGACCTGGAGGGTCCCCACCTATGCCCAGGCCAGATGAGCCTGCACTGCCATTCAGAGAGAGGTCCACACAGATGATCCAGTCTAGAGATCTTTTTCCTCCTCCTCCTCCTCCTCCTCCTCCTCCTCCTCCTCCTCCTACTCCTCCTCCTCCTCCTTTTTCTCTTTGTGATACTAAGGATTGAACCCAGGGGGGCATTCTACCTCCGAGCTACACCCCCAACCCTATTTTTATTCTTTATTTTGAAACAGGGTCTCACTAAGTTGCGGAGGACCTCACTAAGTAACTGAGGCTGGCCACAAACTTGTGATCCTCTTGTCTCAGCCTCCGAAGTACTGGGATTACAAGCATGCACCACCACGCCTGGCTCCAGCTCTATTTTTTTAAATTTTTATTTGGAAACAGGGTCTCGCTAAGGTGACAAAAGCCTCCATGAGCTGAGTCGCTGAAGCTGGCTTTGAACCCAAGATCCTACTGTCTCAGCCTCCCAAGTACTGGGATTATAGGCATGTGCCGCCATGCCCGGCTTAAACCCCAGCCCTTTTGATTTTTCATTTCGAGACTGGGTCTCACTAAGTTGCTGAGGGTCTCCCTAAGTTGCCCGGGCTGGCTTTGAACCTGAGATTCTCCTGTCTCAGCCTCCCAAGTACTGGGATGACAGGCGTGCGCCACGGGGCCTGGCTGGGCACTTTGTTCATTTTTCTGCCCTCAGTCCTTGCCGTGTATAGAACCCTTCAAACGCCAACAGAAAGCAGTTCATTTCCTTGAAGAGCGTTTGAACACAGTGAGTTTTCAAAATGCATGGCATTGTCACAGCAATGAATGTCCTGGCATTAAAGCCAGTGCCAGCTGGCGTGATGGATGGCATTTGTCGGAGTGAGATGGGCAGAGCCAGTCAGAAGTTCTGGGCAGGGGAGTGTCCAGCAGAGACTCTGGCTGCAGATGGTCAGCAGGAACTGGGCCTGGCAGCAGCCTTTAGTTGCAACACAGAACTGAGCTATCCAGCTCCTGCATTTTTTTTTTTTCTGGAGAGCGGTTGGGAGCCACAGAGCCCCTCCCTGTGGGTGGGGCTTCCAAGCACCTGTTAGGATTGAGCCTATTGTAGCCTCTGTGGTGGTCCATCCTGTCACCCCAGCACTTGGGAACCCGAGGATGGCAGATTCAAGGCTAGCCTCAGCAATTTAGCCAGACTCTCAGCAACTTAGGGAGACCCTGTTTCAAAATAAAAAATTCCAGGCATGGTGACGCACGCTTGTAATATCAGTACTTGGGAGGCTGAGGTAGGAGGATCGAAGGTTCTCTGTCAGCCTCAGCTATTTAGTGAGGCACTCTACAACTTAGTGAGACCCTGTTTCAAAATAAAAAATAAAATAGGGCTGAGGGTATAGCTCGGAGGTAGAATGACCCTGGGTTCAATCTCCAGTATCGCAAAAATAAATAAATAAATAAATAAATAAATAAATAAATAAATAAATAAATAAATAAAAACGGCTGGGGAGTGTAGTTCAAAGAGAGAATGCTCCTAGGTTCAATCCCCATGATAACAACAACAAAATAATAATAAATTATAAATAAATACATACTTACATAAAATAGGGCTGGAGGTGTAGGTCAGAGGTAGAATGCTCCTGGGTTCAATCCCCAGTGCCAAAAACAAACAAATAAAACAAAAACAAATAAACAAATAAAAAAGGAGAAAAGAAAAATAAAAAGAAATAAAGAAACTCTCTAGCTGAAGCCGGGCGTGGTGGCACACGCTTGTAATCCCAGCATTCGGGAGGTTGAGACCGGAGGATCTGGGTTCGCGGCCAGCCTCTGCAACTTAGTGAGACTCGGTTTCAAAATAAAGAATAAAAAATAGGGCTGGGGGTATAGCTCGGAGGTAGAACGCCCCTGAGTTCAGTCCCCAGTACCGAAAAAAAAAACTCTCTAGCTGAGCATGGTGGTGCATGCTTGTAATCCCAGTACTTGGGAGGCTCAGACAGGAGGACCACAGGTTCAGAAGACAGCCTCAGCAAGTAGTAAGACTCCCATCAAACTAGGGAGACCCTGTTTCAAACTAAAAGTAAAATAGAGTTGGGGGTTTAGCTCAGAGGTAGAGTGCCCCTGGGTTCCATCCCCAGTACCACAAGAGAAAAAGAAAAGAGAAAGCTTTCTTCCTTCCAGAGGGGCCCTGCCCCGTGTCTTGGGGGTAGAAGGTTACTCAGAGGCCTAGAAGAATCTGAATAGACTGGCCTGGCTGGGTGTGCCCACCCAGTCTATTTTAGCATTAGATATGCAATGAGATCTCCATCAGAACGTAAAAGACTGGGTTTGGAGAGCTTCCTGATAGCTGAGCCTTGGAGAGGCGCCCGAGGGTGGCCTCCAGCCAGCCCTGGAAGCTCCTCCTCCCTCCGGGGCTCAGGGGCGCTTTGCTCCATCTGGAAGATCCCGTAAGACACTCTGCTGAGCAGAAGTATGTGTTTCCCTGAGATCTGAGAGCCCCTGGAGCAAATGGACTAAACCCAAGAAGAGGTTTGTGGGGAACCCAGGCTCTACTAAGGAGGTCTACAGCTCAGGAAGAAACAACCCCAAGGGGAAGGCAGTCCCGGGGACAGAGTCCTGGCTCTGGGGGAACTCATGCTATGTCCAGGTAGCCAGTGTCCGAATCAAATGAGAGGACACCCAGCTGGTGTGTGCGGCAGAATTGCTTGCTTGCCTTGGGAGGCTGAGACAGAAGGATCACAGGTTCAAGGCCAGCCTCGGCAACTTAGAGAGACCCTGGGCAACTTAGCAAGACCCTATTTCAAAATAAAAAATAAAAAGGGCTGGGGGTAAGCCGGGCGTGGTGGTGCACGCTTGTAATCCTAGTACTTGGGAGGCTGAGACTGGAGGATCCGGGTTCTCGGCCAGCCTCAGCTACTTAGTGAGACCCTCTACAACTTAGTGAGACCCTGCTGTTCTGTTTCTTTTTCTTTCTTTCTTCTTCTTCTTCTTTTTTTTTTTTTTTTTTTTTTTTTTGCGGTCCTGGGGATTGAACTCAGGGGCGTTCTATCTCTGAGCTATACCCCCAGTCCTATTTTTTATTCTTTATTTTGAAACAGGGTCTCACTAAGTTGCAGAGTGCCTCACTGGGTAGCTGAGGCTGGCCGCGAACCCGGATTTTCTGGTCTCAGCCTCCCAAATGCTGGGATTACAAACGTGCCCCACCATGCCCGGCAAGAACCTGTTTCAAAAAATGAATAAAAAATGGGGCTGGGGGGTGTAGCTAGGAGGTAGAATGCCCGGCCGGCCGCGGGGTCCGCACTCTCTGCCAGGTCCTGTTTATTCCCCAGGGATTTTCAGATCGGTCTCCCGCCCAATGCTCACAGGACCAGTCTGTGGTTGGGACCCAGTGGGGAGCTGGAGCAGCCCCAGAAAGCCCAGGGCGCAGAGGTGGGTCGATGGAGGGGCGGACCGGCTCTGTTCTGTCCCCCACAGCGACCTTGGGATCTAGGTCACTCTCGCTCTGCCTTTTGCAATCGGGTGCCGTGTGCATGCGTGTGTGTGTGTGTGTGTGTGTGTGTGTGTGTGTGTGTGTGTGTGTGTAATGCTTCGGTGCCTCGGAAGGAGGTTCTCTGAAGAACCTCCACCTCCACGTTGGCGCCATTCCTCATCTCCTCCTCTTCCATCTTCTGTTCTCCTACATTTAGCTTTTCATGGAATCACAGAACTGGCCTGGTGCTCAGCAGTGACGTAATCCCCAGGACTTGGGAGGCCGAGGCAGGAGGATCGAAGGCTCACGGCCAGCCTCAGGGACTTAGTGAGCCCCTCGGCAACTAAAGCAAGACCCTGTTTCAAAATTAAAAAACAAAAACAGAGCCGGGCGTGGTGGCGCATGCTTGTAATCCCAGCATTCGGGAGGCTGAGACCGGAGGATCCGGGTTTGCCGCCAGCCTCAGCTACCTAGTGAGACACTCCGCAACTTAGTGAGACTCGGTTTCAAAATAAAGAATAAAAAATAGGGCTGGGGGTGTAGCTCAGAGATAGAATGCCCCTGAGTTCAATCCCCAGTACCAAAAAAACAAACAAACAAACAAAACAAAACAAAACAAAAAAAACAGTACTTGGGAGGCTGAGACAGGAGGATCGCAGGTTCAAAGGCAGTCTCAGCAAGTAGCGAGACTCTCATCAACCTAGCAAGATCCTGTTTGCAAATAAAAATAAAAAGGACTGAGGGTGTAGCTGGAAGGTAGAATGCCCCTGGGTTCAAACTCCAGTGCCACAAAAATAAATAAATAAATAAATAAATAAATAAATAAATAAATAAATAAATAAATAAATAAATAAAATAAAGCCAGGCTTGGTGGTCCATGCACATAATCCTAGGACTTGGGAGGCCAAGACAAGAGAATCACAGGTTCACAGCCAACCTCAGCAATTTAGCAAGACCCCCTTCTATTTATTTATTTATTTTTGGCGGAACTGGGGATTGAACCCAGGGGCATTCTACCTCTGAGCTACACCCCCAGCCCTGTTTTTTATTCTTTATTTTGAAACCGAGTCTCACTAAGTTGCGGAGGGCCTCACTAGGTAGCTGAGGCTGGCCGAGAACCCGGATCCTCCGGTCTCAGCCTCCCGAATGCTGGGATTACAAGCGTGCACCACCACGCCCGGCTAGCAAGACCCCCTTCTCAAAAAAAAAAAAAAAAAAAAAAAAAAGATATATATACATATATATATGGGGGTGTAACTCGGAGGTAGAATGCCCCTGGGTTCAATCCCCAGTACCAAAACCCCAAATAAAACAAAGTAAAAAATAAAAAGAAGCTGGGCATGGTGGTGCACACTTGTAACCTCAGTACTTGGGAGGTTGAGACTGGAGAGTAGTCTCAGCAATTTAGTGAGGTCCTCCAAAATTTAGTGAGATCCTGTTTCAAAATAAAACAGGAAGCCAGGCATCGTGGCGCATGCTTGTAATCCCAGTATTTGGGAGGCTGAGACAGGAGGATCACAGGTTTACTGCCAGCCTCAGCTACTTAGTGAGGCCCTCCTCAACTTAGTGAGACCCTGTTTCAAAATAAAGAATAAAAAATAGGACTGGGGGTGTAGCTCGGAGGTAGAATGCCCCTGGGTCAATCTCCAGTACCGAAAATAAATAAATAAATAAATAAATAAATAAATAAAAATAAAAAGAGCGGAGAGTGTGGCTCACGCCTGTAATCCCGATGTTTGGGAGGCTGAGACAAGAGGACCAAAGGAGCCAGCCTCAGCAACTTATCGAGACCCTTGGCAACTTATCGAGACCCCGTTTCAAAATAAATGAACACAAGGGCAGGGAGTATAGTTTGGAGACGCAACACCCCTGAATTCCATCCCCAGTTCAAAATAAATAAACCAAATCACAGGCCCTTCAGGGCAGGCCCTGGCTGGCTCCGTGCAGTGCTCCGCGAGCAGCGTCCCAGCCAAGGGGGTCCCTCCCGGGGGGACACAGTGTCAGGCAGCTGTTCCTGACAAAGTCACCTGTCCCCCACGCCCCTGCCCCGGGCTGCTGTGCCCCCTTGCCCCACGCACCACCCCAGAACCCTGCCACCAGGGACCCTACAAGCTCATGGGCTAGGGCTGGGGGCCCATACCACCCTTAACAGAGACCCTGGCTGCTCTGGGTCCCCAGACTGGCCCCTTGCCACAGAGCACAGGCTGCCTTTGTACATCTGCTCCAGCTGCGCCGGGAAGCGGGGACCCGGTGTGGACCCCCCTCGGAGCCCGGCCCTGCCTAGCCACACAGGACACAGGCGGCTTTAACTGCAGCCGGGCAGCCGGCTCTTGGCAGGGGAGACCGCTGTGGGCTCTGTGTCCTCTTAATTGGCCTGTCTTTGATTAATGATGAGGACTCTTTTGTGCAAAGATCCCCCCCCCTTACATCCATCTTTCTTTCTCAATAGGGGATTGAAGCCTATTTATTATTATTATTATTATATTTCATTTTGAAACTGGAACTCCCTAAGTGGTGGAAGTTGGCCTGGAACCTGCGATCCTCCTATCCCAGCCTCCCAAGTCCTGGAATTACAGGCGTGCACCACCACACCCAGCTCCCACCCAACATCTGGGTGTCACCTGGAACTTTTGCTCCACCTCTGAGCCCTGGTCCCTGAGTCACCAGCTGCCAAGTGAAGGTGACAGTTGCCTTGTTTTTGTTTTGTTTTGATACTGGAGACTTAACCCCAGGCTTTCTATCTTGTAGCTACCTCCCACCCCCTGCCCTATTTTAATTTGTTTTTATTTTTGAAACAAAGTGTCACTAGGTTGATGAGAGTCTCCCTACTTGCCTTAGCAAGTCCTCAAACCTGCAATCCTCCTGTCTCAACCTCCCAAGTACAGGGACTACAGGTGTGCACCACCACACCGGTTTTGTTTGGTAAGGGGGATTAAACCCAGGGGTGTTCCGCCTCTGAACTACATCCCCAGCCCTGTTTTATTTTCTATTTTATTTATTTATTTATTGCGGAACTGGAGATGGAACTCAGGGGCATTCTACCTCCAAACTACACCCCTAGCCCTATTTTTTTTTTTTTTTTTTTTTTGCGGTACTGGGGATTGAACTCAGGGTCATTCTACCTTCAAGCTATACCCCCAGCCCTATTTTTTTATTCTTTATTTTGAAACCGGGTCTCACCAAGTTGCGGAGTGCCTCACTAGGTAGCTGAGGCCAGCCTCGAACCCAAATCCTCCGGTCTCAGCCTCCCAAATGCTGGGATTACAAACGTGCACCACCATGCCCGGGCCCCAGTCCTATTTTTTATTCTTTATTTTGAAACAGAATCTCACTAAGTTGTGGAGTGCCTCACTAAGTAGCTGAGGCTGGCCACAAATCTGGATCCTCTTGTCTCAGCCTCCCAAGTACTGGGATTACAAATGTGTGCCACCATGCCTGGCTTCCTATTTTATTTTGAAACAGGGTCTCACTAAATTTTGGAGGACCTAACTAAATTGCTGAGACTGGTCTCAAGTCTCAGCCTCCCAAGTACTGGGATTACAAGTGTGCGCCACCATGCCCTGCCTCCCATCACTTTTTAAAAAAATTTTATACAGCCAGCATGGTGGCACATGCCTGTAATCTTGGGAGGCTGAGACAGGAGGATTGCAGCTTAGTGAGGCCCTGTTTCAAAATTAAGAATAAAAAATAGGGCTGGGGGTGTAGGTTGGAGGTAGAATGCCCCCAGTTTCCATCCCCAGTACCACAAAAAAAAAAATAATAATAATAATAATTACACAGGGTCTCACAAGGTTGCTGAGGGCCTCGCTAAATTGCTGAGTCTGGCCTGAAATCTCTGATCCTCCTGTCTCAGCCTCCCAAGTACTGGGATGACAGGCATACGCCGCCACGTCCGGCATCTCTTCAGAATATAACAAAATCAAGAGCTTTTTTTTTTCTTTTCTGAAAAGCATTGAGCTATTTGTGGCCCAAGTTAGTTGAACAGATTGGTCTTGGTGTAGTTTATTTTCTTTCCCACTCATTAACTTCTCTTCCTTATGAATTAAAAGCAGCGATTGCTTTTCACGCAGGGAGGTTGTGTTTACTTCTGTCTGTAGTACCGCCGTGCTCTTCCTGCTGGGGAAACAGAAGCAGACACCCACTCGTGAAAACAACTCTTCTTCAAGGCCCAGAGCCTCCAACAGGTAGAAGGGCTGTGCCCGGCCCTGCCTGGCCCCTCCTGGCCCCTCTCACCTCAGATGGGGTCCTGGGGTTTGTGCTTTGGAATATGCACAAGCCTTGTAAGTGTTTCGCTGAGCCATTAACCCCTGGCTGTTTGTATTAGCATCTAAGACCTTAGCAAAGGGGGAGAGCTGTCCCACGAACCCCCCCCCACGCCTTTCTGGTCTATTTTTCTGATTTCAAAACTGTCATCCTAGTACTTGGGAGGCTAGGACAGGAGAATTGCAGGTTGGAGGCCAGCCTCGGCAACTTAGTGAGACCCTCAGCAACTCAGCGAGACCCTGTTTCAAAATAAAAAATAAAGCAGGGCTGGGAGTGTAGCTCAGAGGTAGAACACCCCTGGGTTCAATCCCCAGTAGCCCCAACAATGTCGCCTGTGGATACTTTGCCTGTTGGAGCATGGGTGTTCCCACCCCGTGTGGCTCCAGAGACCCTGATTCCCCCTTCCAAGCTGGGACTCTTGGGGTCCTGACCCAGGGCCACCCTCAGTGCACCCTTCCAAGGAGGGGCTCTTGGTTTTACTTGTGACACCAACTGGATCTTCCTTCAACATTGGTCTCGAATGCAACTGTATTTCTGTAAGTCATCTTTTTGCTTCTGTTTGGTACCGGGGGTTGAATGCGGGGGAATTCTATCTCCAAGCTACATCCCTAGCCCTATTTTATTTTATTTTTTAATTTTGAAACAGGGTCTCACCAGATTGATGACAATCTCACTACTACTGAAGTTGTCCTTGAACCTGCGATCCTCCTGTCTCCGCCTCCCAAGCACTGGGATTACAATCGTGCGCCCCACACCTGGCTTTTTCTTTTTGAAACAGGGCCTCCCTAAGGCATTGAGAGTCTTGCTAAATTGCTGAGGCTGGCATTGAACCTGAGATCCTCCTGTCTCCACCTCCTCCCCAGCACTGAGATTACAGGCCTGCGCCACCACGCCTGGCTCTGACTTTAATTCTTTTGGAAAGATACCAAGGAGTGGGGCAGCTGAGTCATATGGTGGTTCCATTCCTAGTCTTTTGAGGAACTTCCGTACTGGTCTCCATAGTGGGTGTATTAATTTACAGTCCTACCAACAGTGTAGAAGAGTTCCTATTTCCCCACATTCTCGCCAGCATTTATTATTATTATTATTATTATTATTATTATTATTATTATTATTATTATTATTTGCGGTACTGGGGATGGAACCCAGGGGCATTCTACCTCCAGGCTACAGCCCCAGCCCTATTTTTTTATTCTTTATTTTGAAACAGGGTCTCACTAAGTTGCAAAGAGCCTCACTAAGCAGCTGAGGCTGGCTGCGAACCTGGATCCTCCGGTCTCAGCCTCCCAAATGCTGGGATTACAAGCCTGCGCCACCACGTCCAGCTTTATTATTATTATTATTATTATTATTATTATTATTTTATTTATTTATATTTTTTGGGGGGGTACTGGGGATTGAACTCAGGGGCGTTCTACCTTCAAACTATACCCCCAGTCCTTTTTTTTTTTTTTTTTTTTTTTTTTTTTTTCAATACTGGGGGTTGAACTCAGGGGCATTCTTTTTTTTTTTTTGCGGCACTGGGGGTTGAACTCAGGGGCGTTCTACCTCCGAGCTATACCCCCAGCCCTATTTTTTATTCTTTATTTTGAAACCGAGTCTCACTAAGTTGTGGAGTGCCTCACTAGGTAGCTGAGGCTGGCCTCGAACCCGGATCCTCCGGTCTCAGCCTCCCGAATGCTGGGATTACAAGCGTGCGCCACCATGCCCGGTTTGAACTCAGGGGCATTCTACCTCCGAGCTACACCCCCAGCCCTATTTTTTATTCTTTTATTTTGAAACAGGGTCTCACTAAGTTGCAGAGTGCCTCACTAGGTAGCTGAGGCTGGCTGTGAACCCAGACCCTCCTTTCTCAGCCTCCCAAATGCTGGGATTATAAACCTGCGCCACCACGCCCAGCAACCTATTACTCTTGTACTTGTCCGCCTCTCGCCCTATACCCAAGTTGTGTCCTCGACCTGCCAGTCACTTCCCTCCAGGCCAAGTTCAACACCCCCATTCACAGCCGCCGGGAGCTGCCCTCTACCCTCTGAGCTGCCGGAAGCATTCCTCTGCCTCCGAGTTCATCTGGAGCAGCACAGGGTCAGTAGGATGAGTCACCGACTCAACCATGCAGTGAAGCCAAGCTCCGGGCCCCCAACCCGTCACCTGACCAGTGCAAAACACCTGGGACTTTGAGCATGCCCATTCCCTCTTCCTAGTGCCCATGGTCCTTTATCAGAATTCCAAGTTCTCGCCGGGCGTGGTGGCGCATGCTTGTAATCCCAGCATTCGGGAGGCTGAGACCGGAGGATCTGGGTTCACGGCCAGCCTCAGCTACCTAGTGAGGCACTCTGCAACTTAGTGAGACCCTGTTTCAAAATAAAGAATAAAAAGTAGGGCTGGGGGCATACCTCGAAGGTAGAATGCCCCTGAGTTCAATCTCCAGTACCACAAAAGAATTCCAAGTTCTCCAAGACTCAGTGGCAAAGCCAGACAGACCTAAACAATATGCCCCCTCTTTTGTTCGTTTGCTTTTTTGTTTTGGGTCCTGGGGATTGAACCCAGGGGTATTTTACTTCCAGGCTACCCCCCAGCCCTTGTTTGTTTGTTTGTTTGGTGGTACTAGGGATGGAACCCAGGGGCATTCTGCCTCTGAGCTACACCCCCAGCCCTATTTTATTCTTTGATTTTGAAACAGGGTCTCACTAAGTTGCAGAGGGCCTTACTATGTAGCTGAAGCTGGCCACAAACCTGCTATCTTCCTGTCTCAGCCTCCCAAGTACCGGGACTACAGGTTTGGGCCACCTCACCCAGCTCCACTGTTATTAGTTTGAAACAGGGTCTTGCTGAGTTGCTGAAGTTGGCCTTGAACCTACAATCCTCCTGTCTCAGCCTCCCACTACTGGGATTACAAGTGTGCACCACCAAGTCAGGCTTTTTTTTTAAAAAATTGTACCAAAAGCTGTGTGCTGATGATTTTGAGAGACAGGAGCCCTAGCAGCCCCTGACCTCCACGCAGGAGGCCCACAGAAGGACGGAGGCCCACAGGAGGGGTCTGGCTGTGGAGAGGTGCTTCCTGGTCTGGGTGCAGCCTGGGTCCGGCCATCTCCCTCTAAGGAGGATGGAAGCCTGACAAGGCGTTGACCACAGGCCCACAAGTCCCTCTCTGAGGGACTACAGGTTTCAGATGTGTCACTTGGGAACAGCCAGGGCAGTCTAGGCCAAGGACCCTGGACCCAGAAGATGGAAGGTACTCACATTCCCGGCCACTGGGCCCCACCAACTCATCAACAGCCCGGGGCCTCAGCTTCCCCCTCTGTAAGTGGGGCACAGGCGGGGTCCTGCCTGCATGGTGCCCATTTTCTCTTGGAAGCCTCTCCCCAGGGTGGCAGCAGCCTCTGTGGGGGCACACCCCACAGCGGGAGGGTCTGCAGGGCAGGTTCCCGTCTGGCTAGTCCTGTGTCACACACATCTCAGCCGGGTTAGCTTCACAAGGAAGACCATTCTACAGCCCAGTGAGGGAGGAGCCCAGCCACTGTTCACCAAAGGTATTTGCCACTTGCTCCAAATACCTGTGCTTCCAGCCCAGGTCTGCGCCGGCTGCAGGAGGGCGCCTGTGACCCCCGCACCAACAGCGGAGTCCCCTGGCCAGGCCCATCGTGATGGGGTGAAAAGGGGGTGTCCACTGCGCCCTCAGCGGGGGAGGATGCTAGGCAAAGCCCGGGAGAGGCTTCACAGAAAGGTTACAGGGGTCAAAAGCCAGGCACAGCCGGGTTCGGTGGGTGCTTGTCTGTAATCCCAATATTTGGGAGGCCGAGACGGGAGGAGGATCGCAGGTTCGAGGCCAGCCTCAGCAACTGAGCGAGACCCTGTTTCAATAAATAAATAAATAAATAAATAAATAAATAAATAAATAAATAAATAAATAAATAAAATGTAAATAAATAAAGCTGAGGATGTAGGTCAGAGGTAGAATGCCCCTGGGTTCAATACCCAGCACCAAAAAAAAAAAGGCAAAAAAGCTGCCCAGGCACGTACTGCGGTCCATGAAGCAGAGGGAGGGAGTGCTGAGCCAGGGCCTGGGCTAGGGGACAGGGACAGCAGGGACTGAAGACGGGGCACTAGGGCCAGGAGGGCGGGGCGCGGGGCCCCAGGCTGGCCGGCGCGCCCCCTCGCAGCCCCGCGAGCCAGAGACCCCGGCGCCGCCCCAGGCCGGGCCGGGGGCTCCCAGGCCCTCAGTCCCCGCCCCCCGCAGCCGCGCCGGGTCGCGCGTGGGCGCGGCGGGCGCCGATTGGCTGGCGGGCGCGCGGGCGGGCGGTGGCGGCGCGGAGGGGCGGGTCACCCCCAGCCGGGCCTCGGCCTCCCCGCTCGCCGCGCCGCGCCCGCGCGCCCGCCGCCGCCGCACGTCCCCCGCCGGCGGCCACCATGAGCACGGGCCTGCGCTACAAGAGCAAGCTGGCGACCCCAGGTGAGCCCGGCCCCCGCCCGCCTGCCCCCGCGCGCCTTTGTCCCTGCCGCGCGCCCGCATCTCACCGTGTCTCCCGCTCTCTCCCCCACCCGCCCGCCTGGACCCGCCCGGACCGACCCCGACCCGGACCCCGACCCCGACCCCGCAGAGGACAAGCAGGTACGTGCGCTCCGCCCGGGCCGCCTGTCGCGACACCCCGCCGGCTGTCACCTATGGGGCGTCGCAGCCTCGGGCTCCCAGGCGCGACCCCGCCCCCGCCGGCGGTCCTCCAGCCCCGTCGCGATAATCGATTGTCTGTCGGGTGCGGGGGGGGGGGGGCGCATCTGCAGAGGGAGAAGTGGGCTCCGTGCCTGGCTCCCCAGACCCTCACGGCAGGGACATGGCCTCTCCCCGGGATGGGAGGTTGGGACTGGTACGGTGCCAGCATTTCTTGGTGACCTGGTCAGTAGGCCGTGTTCCAAGGGTCCTGGGTGAAGCCACGGTCCTGGCAGGCCATGGGCTGGGAGGGGAGGGTCTCTGGGTCCACCAGCCAGCACACAATACCTGAGCCACACCGCGGGGAGCCTCCGGTCACCCCACTCCATGCCCCTGCACCTTTGCACCCCCTCCCCACACCCAAACTCATGCACCCCAGCCTGTAGCCCCGCTGCTGCTCAAACTGAAGCTTCCGAGGCCTGGTCTGAGTCATCCCAGGGCTCAGAAGGGGTGCTCAAATCCAGTGGGTACAGATAGGCTTGTGACCTTCGAAAGGGGCCGGCCTGGTTCCCACCCTCTGGGGATGCCGGACCCCGTGGGAGGTTAGCCTGGCAACCCCTCTGATAACCCAGCTCAGCTGGAGGTTAAACCAAACCTGAGCTGGGAGAGCACGGTAGGGATGGGGGTTCCAGGTTGCCCCACCGGTGGCCAGCCATGTTTGCAGGAGGAAAGAAGGGCCGGGTTCTGGCCTCAGGGATGGGGATTCACCCATGGCCCAAACAGGGCGGGAACCCTGGAGTCCTAGCACAGGGTGCAGCTGGCAGGGCAGGTACGGCTGGCAGGTGGGGTGAGGCGGAGTCACCGGCTATCCTGGCAGGGATGTGCCCCGCCCAGGGACCAGGAGGGACCAGGAGGGATTCCCAGGGGACCCTGGAAGGAGAGCTGCCTCCCCATCACTGCGGTCAGACAAAGCCCCAGATGCACAGACACGGGCCACGGGCTATTGTTCAAACCACGGGGAGAACCGAGGCTGCTCCTGGGACTGGGGCGCCCCATGCTTGGCCTCAGGCACTCTGAGTCACCCGCCTCGAGTACCTGCTGCTCCTCCGCGCTGACGAGGTCCTCTGGGGGCCCCTCCTGCCCCGGCTGGGTCCGCCCATCTTTCGAGGTCAGCTAGGAGCCAGCCTCCCCTTTGCCCCCACCCAGGTCCAAAGGGAGAAGGCACTTCGCAGGCAGAGGCTGGGAGCCCCAGGAGCCGCGCCAGGCGTTTAGGGTGGGCCGCCGTGGGTCTGGGGGCAGCGGGAGCCTGCTGGAGCGTCGGGTTATTATTAGCCCCAGCCAGCCCAGGCCTCCTTTTTACGCTGCACCTGGGGGGCCGAGAAGCAGGGGCGGGGCTCTGTGGCTCCTCCAGGCCCCCCGACCCTATCTCAGGCAGTGTTAGGGGCGCTGTTGGCTCCGTGGCTACTTGCAGAGCTGTCTCTGGATTCTAAGAATGGAAATGCCTCCAGAGTGCCAGACACCGGGCGGGCAGAGGTGGGCGCAGCTGGCACGGCAGAAAGCCCGGAGGAATACTTGTTGTGCCTCCTAGGGGCGGAGCAAGAGGGCGGCCGGGCCCCTCCCTTGCCCCCGCCCCCAAACACTCGGGCTCTGACTGGGCCACCGGGTGACAGCTGGGAGTGAGGCTCTGGACCCCCTGACCTGGGCCTCTCCAGAGGTTGTGCCTTCCCAGTGGGGAAACTGAGGCAGTCTGCCACCCACAAGCTCTGTTAAACATCAGGGTGAGGCTGCCTCCAGGCCAGGGGCCCAGGCCAGATTTTTGTGTGTTCCTAGAATGGCGTAGGGGGACCCAAGATGCCAGCCTCCCTGGTGGCTGCGGGTCCTGGGGTGGAGGTTGATGGGGCTCGGCCCAGAGGCTTCCTGCAGGTCAGGACCGCAGAGGTCTGGAGCCGGGAGCCTGCTGGGAGCCAGGTCTAGAGGGGGAGGGGAGGGGAAGATTGGGGGCTCCCCCCCTACCCTGGGATGAAAGGCCCTCCTGTTCCCAGCTGTGCGTCCCCCTCCTCCCCAGGTGCCAGCCGCTCCACGCCCCACAGCAGGACCAGGACCTGGACAGGGGGTGGCGGCGCGAGTGGGGGAGGGGTGGGGCCTCCGCGGGGGAGGCGACCTTCCCAGTCCCGTCGCTGCACACTGGCCAGGACCATTTCCCGTCGTCCTGGAACCTCCCCAGGCTCCCTTTCCTGCCCCTCTCGGGGGTCGCGGGCTTGTTCTGGTTCTCCTGGGATCCCGGAGGTCGGGGGTAAGGAAGGCTTGGGTGGCTCACAAAGGATGCTTTCCGGGCTCCGCAGACCCCTGCAGTTCCTGAAGCTGCCACACGGGGGCGAAGGCCCGGCCAGGCAAAGCTCTCCATTCCCCATTCGCCCAGTCGGTGGGTCAGATCCCCGCGGGGAAGGGAGGGTCCTCGGGCGCCAGTGGGGAAGGAACCCACTTCATCCCCCCATGTCCACGTCTCCTCAGAGGGCAGGGGCCATCTGGGGACCATGACGGGCGGTGGCCGTAGTCGTGGAAAGCGTTTTATAGAGCAGCAGCCTGGCTGCCCAGGGCTTCCAAATTTGGAGGGGAGAGGGCGGTCCTGTACCCTGGCCGTCTGCGCCCCTCGCCCACCCTAAGCCTCTGTGGAAGTAGGGGGACAGGTCTGTGCTGGGCTTCTCGAGAGAGGTGGGGCTCTGTCCACGCCGGGCAGGACCCTCCTAAGCAGGCGCATCGCACGCGCATGGCGGGGGGGGGGGATGTCAGCCCCTAGAGGTAGGAGGAGTGCGAGAAGCGGGTGTGCACGGGTGTCGGGGGCGCGGGGACACCCCCGGGAGGGCTCCGGGCCGCGTCTGCGCGCCGAGCTGGGGTGCTGCACGGGCCGCTTCCCGCGCAGCGGCGCGTGGGGAGGGAGCGTCCCCTGGCGCCCTCTGGCGGGACGCGCGCGACAGCCACAACCCTGGCCGGGGACCCAGCGGTCCAGACTCCTGGTGCCCGCGGCGCCTCGACCCGCCCCCGTGCGTCTGCCTCTCCCGGCCCTCGGCGGTGGGGCTCCGGTGGCTCCTCCCGCGGCCCAATTTCCAGGCGACGGTTTCCCGGCGACGGCGGGCGGGGCCGCCTCCTCCCCGAGCACCCTGGAAGCCCCGCCTCCGGTTGGGGTGCGGGAGCCGCGGCTGCCCGGCTGCGAAGCTGCCACAGCTCCGGCAGAGGCAGGGGGATGGCTCGGAAGGCCTCTGGGGTCGGCAGCAACCCCCCGGTAGGCGACGTCACCTCTTAGGGCCTCGGTGTCTGCAAAACGGGGGCGAGAACAGGGCTTAAGGGCGGTCCCCACACGTAAGTCCCCCGCAGACGCCTGGCTCAGGGTGGCCTGACCCGGTCTTGGATTCCCAACCTGGCGGGCCAGCTGAGGGTCGCCGCGATGAACTCACTGGCAGCGCCCCAGGACCGCCTGGTGGAGCAGCTGCTGTCACCGCGGACGCAGGCCCAGAGGCGGCTCAAGGTGTGTGTGTGTGCATGTGTGTGTGTGTGCGCGTGCGTGTGCAGAAAGGGTAGGAGGTGTCCCTGTGTGCGAGCTTGCGTGTCCAGGACCCCAGGGGGGCTACCGGACAGGGTAGGGGCTGGCAGGACCGGGTTGCCCTGGGGGCTGGGGTGCGCATGGGGACCCTGCGGCGTGGGAAGGCTCGGTGCCGTCATCTATAAATAGCCCCTGCTCTGCAGCCTCCACCCCCAGGGCTGGATCTGGGCCAGCTGGGCCTCCCACCCGGATTGCTCTGGGGCCTGGGTGAGTGTGGGGCCTGGGCTTCTCCGGCTGGTGGAGGGCCTTGCAGGGGTCTCAGCTCAGGGAATAAAACAAACAAGAAAACCCCAAGGCCTTGCCTGCTGAGGCCTGGCATCCCCCCCAAGTCTTGGGCCCCCACAAAGATCCTAGCTGAGGCTGGGGCGGGGGCTCCTCCTGCCACCCCCTGGCCTGCCTTCCCACCCACAGGCCTTTGTCACAAGCCCTTTTTTTTTTACAATGAAATGCCCCCACCCTGGGGGATTGTACTATCTGCTGTCTCCTCATCCTGAGCCGGGCAGGGACAGGGTGTTGGACAGGGCATCTGTCAGCCCCGGAGGAACCCCAGAGCACCCCTGACCTGCCCGCCCTGTTCCCAGGATATCGACAAGCAGTACGTGGGCTTCGCCACACTGCCCAACCAGGTACACCGGAAGTCGGTGAAGAAAGGCTTCGACTTCACCCTCATGGTGGCTGGTGAGTGGGCAGGGTGGCCAGGCAGAGTGGCTGGGCGGGGCCTCGGCCAGGCGGGCTCAGCCATGGGGGCCCTGTCCTACCTAACCCATCTCCTTCACTGTCCCTGCGGCCAGGTGAGTCCGGCCTGGGAAAGTCCACGCTGGTCCACAGCCTCTTCCTGACCGACCTTTACAAGGACCGGAAGCTGCTCAGCGCAGAGGGTGAGTGGGTCCCAGGAGTCCTGACACCGATCCAGCAGCCCCTGCCGTGTCACCCTGAAAGGGCGCCTTCTGGGCGCAGGGTCCAGAAGGAGTGACCCAGATCGCAGTCACGCCAACTGTGTGTGTGTGACCATGGCTGGGGCACTCGGATCCTGGCTGCCCGGGTCAGAGCGGCCCCGCAAGCCTTCCCCGTGTCTCGGCAGAGCGCATCAGCCAGACGGTGGAGATCCTGAAGCACACGGTGGACATTGAGGAAAAGGGGGTCAAGCTGAAGCTCACCATCGTCGACACGCCAGGCTTTGGGGATGCCGTCAACAACTCTGAGTGGTGAGAAAGGCCTGGCTGGGGAGCCGGTCCCCGCCCCAGCCGCCCCCAGCCTCCGCCAGCCCCCCCCGGGGCCAACGGGCAGCCCTCATAGCTGGCCTCTCCTCCTTCCCCCCACCAGCTGGAAGCCCATCACCGACTATGTGGACCAGCAGTTTGAGCAGTACTTCCGAGACGAGAGCGGCCTCAACCGCAAGAACATCCAGGACAACCGGGTGCACTGCTGCCTATACTTCATCTCCCCGTTCGGGCACGGGTGCGTGGCTGTCGGGGGACCAGGCTTGGTGTTGGGGTCCCTGCAGTGTATCCCCGGGGCTGTCCCCGGCCCCCCTCACCGTGCCCATCCCTGCCCTTGGATGCTCTCCGCAGGCTGCGGCCGGTGGACGTGGGCTTCATGAAGGCTTTGCACGAGAAGGTGAATATCGTGCCGCTCATCGCCAAAGCTGACTGCCTGGTCCCCAGCGAGATCCGGAAGCTGAAGGAGCGGGTGAGCCTGCCGAGGGGAGAGGGGCCTGGCCAAAGCCTCTGGGGTGGGGGAGGATGCATAATCCAGCCAGCCCCCAGTCCCACAGCTCTTGCCACCTTCCTGCAGATCCGGGAGGAGATCGACAAGTTCGGGATCCACGTGTACCAGTTCCCCGAGTGTGACTCGGATGAGGATGAGGACTTCAAGCAGCAGGACCGGGAACTGAAGGTACACCTGTAGCCTGGTAGGGGGCGGGGATGCAGGCGTCCAGGGACAGAGAGCCCGAGGCCAAGGGGGCCTGCAGGAGGGCCAGGTGCCCGGGTCCAACCCAACCATGGAGGTGGGAGTCATTTGTCATCTGACCTGCACCCCCTTTGCCTAGTTCTGGAGAAAAAAGGGTTGCTGGTTTCCCTTCCTGGCCTTCGGTAGGTCATTGGGGCCCCTCTCAGATGCTCAGTGATCACCTTGACCTGCTCTGCCT
This sequence comes from Graphiurus murinus, assembly GCA_004027655.1. Lineage (NCBI taxonomy): Eukaryota > Metazoa > Chordata > Mammalia > Rodentia > Gliridae > Graphiurus > Graphiurus murinus. The sequence continues at coordinate 20,567 of PVLC010013154.1, read as the reverse complement.
GGTCAGCAGGGCTGGGGCATGCCCTGGCTCCCAGAATCCTCACCTCCATAGAGGAGTGTCTGTGTGCCCCAGCAGCCCCGGGGATGATAACCCACGTGGTCAGGAGCCGGGTGTGGGTCAGCAGAAGGGCGGTGCCAGGGTCTCTCTGGGGGGAGGCAGATGATGGAGATGCCGGAAGGGCTGCCCCAGTTGCTAAGCAACCCCTCTAACCCTGAAATCTACACCCACTCGGACTGGGTGTGAGCCCTTGCTCCCCTTCCCCAGGAGAGCGCGCCCTTCGCCGTTATCGGCAGCAACACGGTGGTGGAAGCCAAGGGGCAGCGGGTCCGGGGGCGACTGTACCCCTGGGGGATCGTGGAGGGTGAGTCGAGTCACAGGGCACCAGGGATAGGGTGGGCGGGTTCCCCAGGTGCCCGCGCCCACCGTCTGCTCGCCTCTGCCGCCCCTAGTGGAGAATCAGGCGCACTGCGACTTCGTGAAGCTGCGCAACATGCTCATCCGGACACACATGCACGACCTCAAAGACGTAACGTGCGACGTGCACTACGAGAACTACCGCGCGCACTGCATCCAGCAGATGACCAGGTAGGCCGGCCTGCCCACAGCAGAGCCAGACCTCACTCTTCTGTCGGGACCCCGCTCTAAAACTGAGGGCTGGCCCAGCACAGCCCACCCAGGCCGGAGCCTTCTCCCAAACCCTAGTTTGGACCCCACAGCACCTGGTCTCCCCAGAAGCAGCCCAGGGGCCTTGGCCTTGGCCGGAGTCAGCCAGGCATCCTCAGCTCGCCACTCTGAGCCTCCTAGCAGCTGTCTTTTTTTTTTTTTTTTTTTTTTTTTTCAGTACCAGGGATTGAACTCAGGGGCATTCTACCTCTGAGCTATACCCCCAGTCCTATTTTTTATTCTTTGTTTTTGAAACAGGGTCTCTCTAAGTTGCGGAGAGCCTCACTAAGTAGCTGAGGCTGGCCGCGAACCGGATCCTCCCATCTCAGTCTCCCAAGTATTGGGAGTACAAGCGTGCGCCACCACGCCCGGCTCAGCTCTGTCTTTTCTGTCTCCCCTGCCCCCATAGCAAATTGACCCAGGACAGTCGCATGGACAGCCCCATCCCCATCCTACCCCTGCCCACCCCCGATGTGGAGACGGAGAAGCTTATCAGGATGAAAGATGAGGAGGTTGGTGGGAGATGGGGGCGGAGCTAGGGCTGGTGTGAACGAGTGGGGCGAGACTGGGGCAGAGCCAGGACTGGTGTAGATGAGCAGGGTGGGGCTGGGGCGGAGCCAGGGCTGGAGTGGAGGAGTGGGGCGGGGATGGGGGCGGAGCCAGGGCTGGTGTGTACCAATGGGTGGGGGTGTGGGCGGGGCCAGGGCTGGAGTGGAGGAGTGGGGCGAGGATGGGGGTGGAGCCAGGGCTGGTGTGGACGAGCAGGGCGGGGCCCGGTGGTCTTTCTTACCCCGCCTTCCCTGCCCCCCCTCCCCAGCTGAGGCGGATGCAGGAGATGCTGCAGAAGATGAAGCAGCAGATGCAGGACCAGTGACCCCGCCCCTGCTCCACGTTCAGAGGATAGACCGCCTGTCTCCGGGCTGGCCCCTCCCATCCCCCTGGACCCCAGACCGGCCTGGACTCCACCCTGGATTCACTTCGATCTCAGATGGGCTTGGACCCAACCCTAAACCCAGCGTGGCCCTGACCGGACAGTTCCCGACCCAGAGACAAGGAGCCACAGTCCCCAGATGACCCTAATTTATTCTCAGCATCCGCCCCGCCCCGGTTATTTGTATCTACTTCCGAGGGGCCCCGACCACAGGCCCCTCCCCAGCTTAGCTCCTTTGTGGGAGCAGGAGCTAAGTTCTGAGTTTCTGCCCAGACAACAGGCCCTGCTTAGGCCTGCGGGTAAACCAAGGCAGAGGAGGGGAAAGCTTCTCCTCCAGGGTCCTGCGCCTCTCCCCACCCCAGTGCCCCGGAGCAGGCTTGGGAGCCCGCCTGTGCTGCTTCCCGTGGGCCACCCAGCCTACTTTGTGTCGGGGTGCGCCGGGTCCTCCCTAACCCTCACCCACCCTGGGGACAGAGCGAGCAGGCTTGGGTACAGCCAGGCCGGATGCCCGTGGCAGTCCACGCCCCTTCCCCACACCTGCGCCAGCCTGGAGTGCTCCGTGGAGTGGGGCCACCCTCTGGCCGCCTCCTCTCCTACACAGCTGACCCCTGCCAGCAGCTGGGGGGGGGGGTCCCTCTCCTCAGCCGCACTGTTGCGTTGGGGTCCTGAGCCTCCGCCATCTCTCCACCCGCATGACCCCTCCCCCGACGCCCCAAGATCCGTTTTGTTCAGTTGTGAATGCCGTGTCCTGTCCTGGTGACAGGACAACAATGTTGAACGTCGCCGCGGGTGTCCGAGTGGTCCGTGGGCCCCTGGGGGCGGGCGGGGGCGGAAGCCAGGCGGCTGGGCGATAGCGCCCTATCGCGGCTGCAGCGCGGGCCTCGGGGTTATTTCTGGCTGGGCAGCAGCGCTGCGGCGGGAGTGTGCGGGCCTCCTGCTCCAGAGCAAGCCGGGCCACCGTCCTCTCGCCATGGGCTCTCGTGAGTCTGGGGTCGGGGCTACGGTTTCTTGGGCAGACCTAGGCTGGAAGGTGTTCTGGTCTACTTTAACTGCCGTAGGGAGCGTACTGGATCAGGCTTAGAAGTCTGTAAGCCCAGTTCTTGGGAGACAGGAGGATCGCAGTTTTGAGGCTAACCCCAGCCGACCCATTTTAAAATAAAAATTAGCGAGCCTTAGCAAGACCCGTTTCAAAATTAAAGGGGCAGGGAGGTGTGTGGCTGGGTGGGAGTGTAGCTCAAAGGAGAATGCCCCTGGGTGCAATCCTCAGGACCAAAAAAATTTAAAATAAAGCATTTCCAGCCAGGGCGCACGGCGGCGGGTGGAGAGGCTTGTGGCTGAGCCCGCCGGGGCCTCGAGCGCTGCCGGGAGCCGGGGCCAGCCCTCCGGTGCGCAGGGACGCCGACGCCCGGTCGCCTTCTCTTGCAGGGCCGCGCGGGGCGCTGAGCCGCCTGCTGCTGCTGCTGCTGCTGGCGCTGCCGAGCCACCCGGCCGCGGCCTGCCCCGCGCGGTGTCGCTGCTCGCAGACGCTGGTGGACTGCGGGCGCCTGGGGCTGACCTCCGCCGCGCTCCCGGCCGCCTTCCCGCCCTACACTACCGAACTGGTGCTGACGGGCAACAACCTGACGGCGCTGCCGCCGGGGCTGCTGGACGCGCTGCCCGCGCTGCGCGTCGTCTACCTGAGCGCCAACCCTTGGCACTGCGACTGCCGCCTGGTGCCGCTGCGCGCCTGGCTGGCCGGCCGCCCCGAGCGCGCGCCCTACCGCGACCTGCGCTGTGCCTCGCCCCCCGCGCTGCGCGGCCGCCTGCTGCCCTACCTGGCCGAGGAGGAGCTGCGTGCCGCCTGCGCCCCCGGCAGGCTCTGCTGGGGCGCGCTGGCGGTGCAGCTGGCGCTGCTGGGCCTCGGGCTGCTGCACGCGCTGCTGCTGGCGCTGCTGCTGTGCCGCCTGCGGAGGCTGCGCGCCCGCGCTGAGAACCGGTGGTCGCTGACCACCCCGCTGGTGGCCGAACCCGGCGAAGCTGGCGCGTCCTAAGAGGAGTCGACCCGGCGTTGAGCCACGGAGGCCTGCAAACTCCCCCGGAGCCCGCGCCCTAACCCCGTCCGGCTCCTGCCCGATCGCCCAGACCCATGTGGAGGGAATTGTTGCACGCCCGACCCCGCGCCCCCTGTGCTTAGGGGCGTGGAGGGGCCTAGCTGCAGCTCCAACACTGCGGAGCCTCCCCTTCCCAAACTCCGTGCTTAATGACCCCTTCTTTAGCCCGGTGGGGTGGTGCACGATTGTAACCCCAGTACCTAGAGGCAGCTGCAGGAAGACCGCAGATTCAAAGCCAGCCTCTTGAGCGAGGCTCTCAGCAACTCAGCGAGACCCTGTTTCAAAATAAAAAGGGCTGGGGTGGGGAGAGTAGCTCGGAGGTAGAATGCCCCTGGGTTCAATCCTCAGTACACCCCAAATAAATAAATAAACCGTCTCGTGATCTGGCTGGGTCTCTGCACCCCATGACGACCTAGATTTCTCCTGCCAAACCCCAGTAAAGGCCTCCCTCCCACCCCAGAGGCAGTTCAAGAGGATATAAATCTTCAAACAGCCAAACTGGCTTGGGCATACAGGCATCTGGGTAAATTCTCCCCTAGCCCGTGCTGTCACACCGAAGATCCTGGTAGCAAGTATGCTGTGGATCGTGAGGATGCTTACAGCATACAGACAGACTGAGCATGCTCAGAGGAGAAGTTCCTGTGGGCAGCCAGGGCCATTCAAATGTTCCCAGGAAGCCCGGAGTGGTGGCACACTCCTGTAATCCCAGTACGTGGGAAGCTGAAACGGGAGGACTGCAGGTTTGAGGCCAGCCTCAGCAATTCAGCAGGTAGACCTTCAGCAACTTAGCCAGACCCTGTTTCAAAATAAGTGAGCCGAGTGTGGTGGTGCATGCTTGTAATCCCAGTTCTTGGGAGGCTGAGACAGAAGGATCCACCAAAGGTTCGTGGCCAGCCTCAGCTACTTAGGCGCTCTGCAATGTAATGAGACCCTGTTTCAAAAATATAGAATTATAAAAGAATAAAATAAAATAAAATAAAGAATTATAAATAGGGCTGGGGGTGTAACTTGGAGGTAGAATGCCCCGGTACCACAAATAAATAATAAAGAGTCAGGCCAGGTGTAGTGGCACACACTTGTAATCTCAGGACTTGGGAAGCCCAGATAGGAGGATCCCAAGTTCGCAGCCAACCTTAGCTACTTAGTGAGGCCCTCAGCAACTTAATAAGAGCCTGTTTCAAAAATAAAGAATGAAATATAGGGCTGGGGTGGGGCGTGGTGGCACACTCTTGTTAATCCCAGGACTTGGGAGGCTGAGACAGGAGGATTGCTGGTTCATGGCCAGCCTCAGCTATTTAGTGAGGCCCTCCACAATTCACTGAGAACCTTCAAAATGAATAAAAAAAAGGACTGGGGGTGTAGCTCGGAGGCAGAATGCCCCTGGGTTCAATCCCCCCCAAAATAAACCCTGCAACAAAATAAAATAAATAAATAAGTAAAAAGTGAGGCCAAACGTGGTGGTGCACGCTTGTATTCCCAGCATTTGGGAGGCTGAGACCGGAGGATCTGGGTTTGCGGCCAGTCTCAGCTACCTAGTAAGGCCCTCCGCAACTTAGTGAGACCCTGTTTCAAAATAAAGAATAAAAAACAGGGCTGGGGGTATAGCTGGGAGGTAGAATGCCCCTGAGTTCAATCCCCAATACTGCCAAAAAAAAAAAAAATGTGAGCCAGGCGTAGTGGTGCAGGTTTGTAATCCCAGTACTTTGGGAGGCTGAGACAGGATGATCACAGGTTCACAGCCAGCCTCAGCAACTTGTGGGGCCCTCCACAACTTAGTGAGATCCTGTTTCCAAATAAGGAATAAAATAGGGCTGGGGGATGTAGCTTAGAGATAGAACACCCCTGGGTTCAATCTCCAGTTAAACACACACACACACACACACACACACACACACACACACACACAGAATCTTGTGAGGACAGCTCGAGGAGGGGCTGATGTGTCCTGTGTAACCAGCTTCCGAAGTAGTTGGGGGTGAATTGAGGTCAGGGAGAGTGTACGCTGAGGTCTGGGGTCCGTCTGAGACTCCCCGGGCATCGTGAGGAGTTGGCCTCCGCAGGACGGGGGGACTGGAGCCTCTGGCTATGGGGTCCCCGGAACACCCCTGCAGGGGTGAGTAGGTACCAGGGTCTCTGGAGTTATTGCACCCTGGCTCCCCCAGGTGCACCCCTAATATCCTTCTCCTTGTCCACCTCCCATCCATAGCAGCAGCCCAGCCCCAGGCTCCTGAGGGGCACAGCCAGCTCCAGAGGCCAGCCGAGGGCACCATCCTTGCCAACTGCAGCCTGCCTCCCAGCAGGTCCCCTGCCTGGCTCCACATCCTCCAGGAAGGCCTCCCGGATTGCCCAGACCAGCAAGGAGCCCTCTGGTCTCTGGTCTGTTGTCCGGCGCCCGTCCTCAGAGCAGAGAAGCCAGGACTTCGGGTCCCTCCCTGGGTGCCCCAGCATGGCACAGGCTGCTAACCAGATGCTGAGGTGAGCCGGGCACAGTGGCAAATGCCTGTAGCCCCAGTCCTTGGGAGGCTGGGACTTAGCAAGACCCTTGGCAACTTAGCAAGACCCTCGGCAATTTAGAGAGATCTCCATTTCAAAATAAAAAGGGCTAAGAGTGTAGCTCGGAAATAGAACACCTCTAGGTTCAATCCTGAATAAAAAATAAATAAATAAATAAAATAAGCTGGACATGGTGGTGCATGCTTGTAATCTCAAGACTTGGGAGGCTGAGACAGGAGATTGGTGGCCAGCCTCAGCTACTTAATGAGGCCCTTCGCAACTTATTGAGACCCTGTTTCAAAATAAAGAACAAAAGCCAGGTGTGGTGGCGCCTGCTTATTATCCCAGTACTTGGGAAGCTGAGACAGGAGGATCGGGGTTCACTGCTAGCGTCAGCTACTTAGTGAGGCCCTCCACAACTTAGTGAGACCCTGTTTCAAAATAAAGAATGAGAGCCGGGCGTGGTAGCGCACGCTTGTAATCCCAGCATTTGGGAGGCTGAGACTGGAGGATCCAGGTTCTTGGCCAGCCTCAGCTACCTAGTGAGGCACTCCGCAACTTAGTGAGACCCTGTTTCCAAATAAAGAATAAAAAGTAGGGCTGCGGGTGTAGCTTGGAGGTAGAATGCCCTTGGGTTCAATCCCCAGTACCGCTAAATAAATAAATAAATATAATGAAAAAATAGGGCTGGGAGTATAGCTTGTGTAGCTTGGAAGTAGAATGTCCCTGGGTTCAATCCCCAGTATCTCAAGAAAAAAAAGAAAGAAACTGGACTGGGGGTGTGCCTTGGAAATAGATTGTCCCTGGGTTCAATCTCCAGTACAGCAAAAAAAAAAAAAAAAAAGAAAAGAAAAGAAAAGAAAAGAAAGAAAAAGAAAATTGGGCTGCTGGGAGCGTGGCTCAGAGGTAGAACGCCCCTGGATTCGGTCCCCAGTACCAACAACACAAAACAAGACCCAACACTGCACGGGTCGCCAGAGGAGGGTTCACTTCCTCACTATTGGGCCCCTCCTGCCCTTGCGACGGCTCCCCGAGGACCCCCCCGGGACCCCAGGAGGAGCTGGGCTCCAGGTACAGGAAGGCTCCCGCCCCCTCTGACAGCCGCTGACCAGGTCGGGGAGGCTGCCGCTGACACGGCCTTTGTCCTGGCCTTTGTGGGACAAGACGGATGGCCCGCCGGTGGGCTGATGGTATCTCAGGCTGCCAGGCAGGAGTGAGACACGGGCCGCCCTCTCCTTTGTGGGCAGGTGCACGACGTCCGGTCCATTGTGGGCCGCGGCTGACTGTCCGGTTGTCCATCCGGCCTTATCACCCCATCAGGGACAGTGGCCCCCTTTGTACAAAGAACGGCCCACCTTGCCCCCGGGGTGGCCTGGCACCCCCAGAACCCCTGGCAGAGGTCAGAGGTAACCGCCAAGACACGCAGGCAACTCCGTCAACTCAGTCTGAACGGGGAGGGCCCACCTCTGCTCCCCAGAGAGGGGGTCCCCTGCTCCCCAAAGCTTTGTCTAGAGGAGGCAAATGCTGGGCCGAGGAGGGAGAAAAGGGCTGGGGTCCTAGGTGACCCCACGCTAAGAGAAGCTGTGGGACAAGACCCCGACGGGCTTGTGGGAAGGGGCCTGGCCGCTTCCTACCGCCCACGGGCTCGAGGACGCAGGGCCGGTGTCTTGCTGAGGCCCGGGGGGAGGACCCCTCTGTTGGGAGCGAGGCTGAAATCGCAGTGTGGTCAGACATGAGGAAGAACTTCCTGCTTGGCGGGGCAGCTGACCCCGCCCTGCTTCCGGGAGCTCCGCCCCCTCCCTCCGCCCACTTAAAAAAAATTATTATTCCCCCATGGCATTAAAAACTGTCTTTGAGAAATGGAAAGCATTTTGGGCTGTCCGCATAACTGAAAAATGTTTTCTTGGTGTGACACATGTATCTTTGTAATTGATTTGATTTAGTGTGCTTTATTTGAATAAAAATTCAGTGTTACAATTTTAAAAAATTATTATTATTATTATTTTGGCACTGGGGATTGAACCCAGAGGCAGTCTATCTCTGAACTACACCTCAGCCCTATTTTTTTTTTTTTTTTAAGTTTTCCTTTGTTGTTGTTGTTTTTGCGGTACTGGGGATCGAACCAGTGTATGCCACCATGCCAAGCTTCCTTTGTTGTTATTATTATTATTATTATTATTATTATTATTATTATTATTATTGCAGTACTGGGGATTGAACCCAGGGGCATTCTACCTCTGAGTTACATCCCCAATCTTATTTTTTTATTTTTATTTTTTTTTTGTGGTGCTGGGGATTGAACCCAGGGGCATTCTACCTCCAAGCTACACCCCCAGTCCTATTTTTTATTCTTTATTTTGAAAAAGGGTTTCACTAAGTTGTGGACATCACTAAGTAGCTGAGGCTGGCTTCGAAACTTTGATCCTCCTGTCTCAGCCTCCCAAGTACTGAGATTACAAGCGTGTACCACTATGCCAGGCTTCACCTATTTTTAATTAATTAATTAAAATTCTGTAGTACTAGGAATTGAACCCAGGGGCATTCTACCTCTGGGCTACACCCCCAGCCCTATTTTTTCTTTTTTTTTTTTTTTTGCGGTACTGGGGATTGAACTCAGGGGTGTTCTACCTCTGAGCTACACCCTCCAGCCCTATTTTTTATTCTTTATTTTGAAACAAGGTCTCACTAAGTTGTGGAGGGCTTCACTAAGTAGCTGAGGCTGGCCGTGAACCTGGATCCTCCAGTCTCAGCCTCCCAAATGCTGGGATTACAAGCGGGCACCACCACGCCCGGCTGTTTTTTTTTTTTTTTTTTTTAATATATATATATTTTTAAAGTATATATATTTTCTATTGTTTCTTACAGGGCCAAGGCTCGAACCCGGGGCTTTGTGTATGCTAGGCAGGTGCTCTGCCACTGAGCTAAATCCCCAACCCCAGCTTCCTAGTTTTGAAAGAGGATCTCACTCAATTGCGGAGGTTGGCTTGGAACCCGCAATCCTTCTGTCTCAGCCTCCCAAGCCTGGGGTTACAAGCGTGCGCCACCACACCTGGCCCTATTTTGTTTTGTTTTGAAACAGGGTCTCCCTAGGCTGCTGAGAGTCTCACTACATTGCCGAGGCTAGCTGTTAACCTGCCACCCTCCTGTCTCAGCCTCCCAAGTACTGGGATTACAGGCATGCACCACCATGCCTGGCCAGGACCCCCACCCCCCTTCTTGCTGGTACCAGAGGACTGAGCACCGCGGATGCCTGCTGGGCTTTTCTGGCTGACTGCCTCCAGTGACCGGGATCCCCCAGTCCCAACTCCTGACCCTGAGCTGACCCTCCAGCGCTGACGTCAGCCCGCAGAGTGCAGGGAAGTAGAAGGTCCTGGCTCAGTGCCCCTCAATGGCCCTGCGGGGGAGGAGGAAGGACCAGCACTTCTACCCCAGGCCTCTTCCCTGCTAGCCAGCTAGCACCTTTTGAGGTCTCCGCCCTACCAGCACAAGTCAGAAGCCCCCTCTCAAGGCCCTACCCAGGCCCCACTCCTCCAGACCCCAGGCTGGCTGATCCAGGGTCCTGCAGCCCGGGGGCTCAGCGGTAGACACGCCCGCTGACAGCCTCCCCTTCAGCTGTGATATGGGGAGCGGGGGTGCTGACCCTGAGCTGTGACCCTTTGCGACCCGCGCCGGGTCCGCGCGTCCGCTCGGGAGCCGCGCCTCGGCGCTGACACCAGAGGGCGCTCGCGGTCCGCAGAAGACGCCGCCCAGGGGCGCGCGCAGGAGCCGGGGGTCCGCCGGGGAAACTGAGTCCAGGAGAGGCGGGGAAGCGTCCGGGCTGCGGGGGAGCGGGCAGATCGCCCCCTCCCGGGGAGCCGCTGACAGACGGGCTGGGGGAGAGCGCAGAGCGCGGCTCGCTGGCCTCCCTTCCCGTGCCAAGTGACAGCTGTCAGCCGCGGAGATAAGGGCCTTCTTCCTCCGGGCGTGGGGGCGGGGGGCGGCCCAGGTGCGCCCTCCCCCCTGCGGCCGGTGTTTGCTCCGTAAACACTTATTGGGCCCCTGCTGTGTGCGCTGTGGCGGGGGGGGGGGCTGGTAACAGCAGGGAGGGCTGAACCCCTCAACCTCCGCCCGGGACGCCGGATTTTGGAGGGCGGTGTTTGCAAGGGTTCCAGGAAAGAGGTAGCGTTGGGGGCTCTGGGTTCGGCTGACTCGCCTGCCCCCCTACCCCCCACGCGGAGAGGCCCTGGGAAGTTCTGGGGGGCCCAAGCCCCGGCCACGTGGGGGGGAGGGCCGCACCCGCCGCCCAGACGGAGCAACAACATTGGGTGGGTGGCGGGGCCCTGGAGGCCCATAGCTCAGCGTACCGTCTGCGCTCACCCCCGGCGTTTCCGATGCGAGACAGGCTGCGAGTGATAAATCAGCGCCCCGCCGCCCACCGCGGGGAAGCGGGGCTGCAGGGGCCGCCGCCTGCCCAGACAGAGACAAAGAGAGATGCGAGACAGAGAGACGCAGGCCAGGTCCTTGCTGGAGTGTCCTGTCCCCTGCAAAGGTGTCCCCTCCACAAATCCCAGCTGAGATCCCCCCATCGCGCTGACCCCAATGGGAATGGGAGAAGGAGGAGGAGAGGCAGCCAGGCCTGTGCAGCTATAATTCCAGCTAGCTCTCCTGGGAAGACCATAAATCAGCAGGGCACTGGGAAGGTCCCCCCCACGCCCCAGGCAGAGTGAGGGTCTTCAGGGTCACCCATCCTGGTGACGAGGCCTGGCCTTGGCCATGTCCCTCCCTCTTTAAACAGTCCTCAGGGACCCCCCAGGGCCTCCCCCCTCAATCTTTTTGGCCAGCACAGCCACACTGGCCTAGAGCTGTCTACACTGGGAGGAAGGTCTATACTGGCTAACACACTGACTGGCCTCTTCTCTCTCCCAAGACAGAAAATGCCTGCAGGGAGCAGAGCCCCTCCGGTGGGCTGGCTGGTCACGGGTCTACAGGCTCTGGGGACAGCTGGTCCTCTCCAGCCTGCCCTGGGGGACACAGCCGTACCTCCTTCCATCCCACCCTGCAATCACCTCCCCCGGGTGCTGAGGGCTCCCCAGGTGTGAGCACCCCACGCAGGCTCAGCACAGGTGTGAAGCCGGTTCCCCACTGAGAGGCTCAAGGGAGCCCACAGAGTGCTCCAGGACTGACGGGGTGTGCTCAAACCCCCGCTGCCCAGACCCCCCAGCTCCAGTGGGGCCAGCCCCTGCAGTCCCTGCCTAGGGACCGGTCCCACAGGCCGCCATCCTGGCCCACAGGACGGAGTTGAAGCCACTTGTACAGAAGCAAGTCTGGGTGTCCGCTGTGGCATCACCCATGGCTCATTTCAAGGAGGGACTAAGAGAGGAGGGTGGAGGATCCTCGAGGAGAAAGGCCGTCCAGAGCCGGGCACGGTGGCGCTTGCCTGAAATCCCACTGCTTGGGAGGCTGAGACAGGAGGATCACAGGTTCAAGGCCAACCTCAGCAACATAGCAAGACTCTCAGCAACCTAGTGAGACTCTGTTTCAAAACAAAAAATAAGCCAGGCATGGTGACACACGGTTGTAATCCCAGTACTTGGGAGGCTTAGACCAGAGGATCCAGGTTCTCGGCCAGCCTCAGTTACTTAGTGAGGCCTTCCGCAACTTAGTGAGACCCTGTTTCAAAATAAAGAGTAAGAGCCAGGCGTGGTGGTGCATGCTTGTAATCCCAGCATTTGGGAGGCCGAGATTGGAAGATCCGGGTTCGAGGCCAGCCTCAGCTACCTAGTGAGGCCCTCCGAAACTTAGTGAGACCCTGTTTCAAAATAAAGAATAAAGCCGGGCGTGGTGGCGCACGCTTGTAATCCCAGCATTCGGGAGGCTGAGACTGGAGGATCCGGGTTCGCGGCCAGCCTCAGCTACCTAGTGAGGCACTCTGCAACTTAGTGAGACTCGGTTTCAAAATAAAGAATAAAAAATAGGGCTGGGGGTGTAGCTCGGAGGTAGAATGCCCCTGAATTCAATCCCCAGTACCGCAAAAAAAAAAAAAAAAAAAAAAGAATAAAAAATAGGACTGGGGGTATAGCTCGGAGGTAGAATGCCCCTGAGTTCAATCTCCAGTACACCACACACACACACAAAAAAAGAGTAAGAAATAGGACTGGGGGTGTAGCTCGTAGGTAAAATGCCCTTGGGTTCAATCCCCAGTACCACAATAAATAAATAGAAAGGCCTAAGGTTTATAGCTCGGACATAGAATGCCAGGGGTAGAGTGCTTTTGGGTTCAATCTTTAGTGTGTGTGTGTGTGTGTGTGTGTGTGTGTGTGTGTGTGTGTGTGTGTTAAAAAAAAAAAAAAAAGGTAGGTGTGGTGGTGCATGATTGTAATCCCAGTACTTGGGAGCCTGAGACAGGAGGATTGCAGGTTTGAGGACAGCCTCAGCAAGTAGTGAGACTCTCATCAACCTATCGACACCCTGTTTCCAAATAAAAATAAAAAAAACAGGGCTGGGGGTGTAGCTCAGAGGTAGAATGCCCCTGGGTTCAATCCCCAGTGCCATAAAAAAATAAAAAATAAAAGAAAGAAAATAAAAAAAAAAAAAAGAATAAAAATAAAAGAAAGAGAAGAAGAAAAGAAGACAAGGAAGGCAGGCAGACACACGGTCAGGACAGTGTGCCCGAGTGTCCTGGGGGCTGGCCTGGGCCATACCTGTGACCCTCAAGTCACATGGGTCAGTTGGGCACTAGGACATCTCTGGGCAGGCCCAGGCAGGGCAGAGAGCTGGGGTTCTGGCCCCTCAGCCCCAAGCCCACCTGGTGGGGCCCTTTTCTTTCCCTGCACGCCTCCTGATGGTTCCCTCCCTTGACTCCTGCTGGAAGTGCCCCGCTGCCCCTCGAAGCTGCCTGTGGCCGAGGGGCTCGCCTAGCGGTGCCTGTCTAATTAAGCACGTCACACACATCGAGGGGCCTGGGCCTGGCTTGCCACGGGAAGGTGCAAAGATACCTTTGGTGGGTGCCAGGCGTGGCTGTGTCCCACCTGGGTTACGCAGGACCCTGGGGCCAGCCCCGCCAGTTCTCTCTGCCCCAGTGGGTTAAGGGACTTTCAGAGGGGCTGAGACCTCCGGCTTCTGGATGGTCCTAGGATGAGGATTCTGGGCAGCGATCTCCGGGCTGTGGCTTTTGCCTGGGACCCGGGTGGGCCACCCCTGAGAATAAGAACAGACCCGATGCGGCCATCCCTGGGTGGGGGGCAGAGGAGGGGTCTCGGGGAGGCCCGCCCGCCCGTGGTGTCTGCCTCGAAATCTGCTGTGATGTGATTTGTGCTGGGGTTTGCTTTTCTCTAGGCTTGGTTTATTTAAAGCTGCTCTCTAGAAGAATTCCAGGCCGTCTCTGCAGATGGAGAACCTTCTCCCTGCTGGGGCCGGGGAGGCGGGCGCTGCCGGGGCCTGTCCCAGCACGCTCTCCAGGGTGGACGGGCGGGCGGGTGGCAGGAGCGCTCCTGGAGGTCTGGGCCCCGGAGCCATGGCTGTGGCTGCTACTACTAGAGGGGAGGGAGGGCCCAGGCTGTCAGGGGGGGGGGGTGCCTGCCTGCCTTCCTTCTTTCCTTCCTTCCTTCCTTCCTTCCTTCCTTCCTTCCTTCCTTCCTTCTTTCCTTTCCTTCTTTCTTGTACCAGGGATAGAACCCAGGGGCATTCTACCTCCCAGCTATACTCCCAGCCCTATTTTTACTTTCTTTCTTTCTGTGGTACTGGGGATTGAACCCAGGGGCATTCAACCTCTGAGATACACCCCCAGCCCTGCTTTATTCTTTATTTTGAAGCAAGGCCTCACTAAGTTGTGGAGGGCCTCACTAAGTAGCTGAGGCTGGCTGCAAACTTGTGGTCCTCCTGTCTCAGCCTCCCAAGTACTGGGATTACAAGAGCATGCCACCATGTCTGATTTATTCTTTATTTTTGAAACAGGGTTTCACTAAGTAGCTGAAGCTGGCCTCGAACCTGCAATCCTCCTGTGTCAGCCTCCCAAGTACTGGGATTACAAGTATGTGCCATCATACCCGGCCAGATTTTATTTCTTGAACCAGCGTCTCACTAAATTGCAGAGGGCCTCGATAAGTTGCCAAGACTAGCTTCAAACTTGTGATCCTCCTTTCTCAGCCTCCCAAGTACTAGGATTACAAGCATGCACCACCACTGGCTTATTTATTTATTTGTTTGTTTATTTTTGTGTTACTAGGGATTAAAATAGTAGGGGCATTCTAACTCCAAGCTACACCCCCAGCCCTTTTAGAAAACGTTTTAAATTAATTAATTAATTAATTTTTTTGCAGTACTGGGGATTGAACCCAGGGGCATTCTACCTCTAAGCTACAGCCTCCCAAGGGCTGGGGTTACAAGCATGCATGGGTGGCGCCTGGCTTCTTGTTTTTTTTGTTTTGTAACGGGGTCTCACTAGTGAGCAGCCTAAGTCTCACTGAGTTGCTGAGGCTGGCGTCAAACCTGTGATCCTCCTGTCTCACCCCTCTCAAGTCCTGGAATTATAGGCATGCACCACAACGCCCGGCATTTTTTTTTTCTTTCTTTCTTTCTTTCTTCTTTTTTGTAAGAGAGAGAGAAATAGTTTCAGAGGCTAAAAGTCCAAATGGCATGGTACAGGTTCAGGTTCTAATGAGAGTCTTTTTGCCTCCGTTATTACATGTATCTCTAAAATTGTAACACTGTGTGTGTGTGTGTGTGTGTGTGTGTGTGTGTGTGTGTGTGTGTATTACTAGGGATTGAACCCAGAGATGTCTACCCCTGAGCCACACCCCAGCCTTTTGTGTATGTGTGGTACTAGGGATTGAACCCAGGAGCATTCTACCTCTGAGTTACACTCCCAGCCCAATTTTATTTTTTATTTTAAAATAGGGTCTCACTACATTGCTGAACACCTCACTAAATTGCTGAGGCTGGTCTCGAATCTGCAATCCTCCTGTCTCAGCCTCCCTACCAAGTACTGGAATTACAAGCAGGCACTACTAAGCTACTACACCTGGTTACTCCCAGACTTCTTAGCTTTATTTTGAAACAGTGTCTCACTAAGTTGCTGAGAGTCTTGCTGAGTTGCTGAGGCTGGCCTTGAACCTTAGATCTTCCTGTCTCAGCCTTCCAAGGGCTGGGACTATGGGACTACAGGCGTGCGCTGCCCTGCCTGACTGCCGTGGACTTTCTTCAAGAAGTGGGAACAGATCTATTTGTAGGAGTCCAGCTCTCTTCTGCCACTAAATGTCCCACCTGGGCCCCGGCTCTGGGTCGGAAGTCTCTAGTTTGAGGTTCAGTTTTCCACAGGTCCCTGGTCTTAGGGTCTTGTACTGGTGTCTCTGGTCTTGGAGTTCCTACTGAGCAGGTCTCTACAGCTGGCTGCTCTGTACCCCCTAGACGGGGGGCCAATGATCCCATCTCTCCGGATTTTTTTTTGTGTGTGCGTGCGTGTGGTACTGGGGATTGAACCCCAGGGCATTCTATTTCCACCCAGCCTTATTTTATTTATTTTTATTTGGAAACAGGGTCTCACTAGGTTGACAAGAGTCTCACTACTTGCTGAGGCTGTCCTTGAACCTGCGATTCTCCTGTCTCAGCTTCCCAAGTACTAGGATTACAAGTGTGCGCCACCACGCCCGGCTAACCCATCATCCCCGTATTTGGAGAGTGTGACTGTACTGTACTTGTATCTGGGACATCCGTCAGCCCCATTTTGTTGGGCTGGGGATCTGCTGGTGCCAGAATCATCCCAGAGGACCCTACTCCTGAGCCTCTTGAGGGGAAACCAGGAGGAGGGCGGGCTAGGGCACACGGAGTGCCCCCAGGTCTCCAGTGAAGGAATGCTGAGCACTCAGGTTCACCAGAGGACCCTCAGCCTCTCCTCACCCGCTCTCCCGTCCCGGCCAGACTTTGGCCCTGCCACTCTGTGCTCCCCAAATCCTGCAAGTCCTCCTCCTCAGCCCTCCCCTGGTTCTCTCTCTCTCTCTCTCTCTCTCTCTCTCTCTCTCTCTCTCTCTCTCGGTACTGAGGATTGAACCCAGGGGTGTTCTACTTCTACACCCTCAGCTCTTTCTATCTCTTATTTTGAAACTGGGTCTCGCTTAGTTGCTGAGGCTGGCCGTGAACCTGCGTTCCTCCTCTCCTCCAGTCTCAACCTCCCAAGTCCTGGGACGATGGGCATGCGCCACCTTGTCCATCTCCCTTCCCTCCCCAGGGTCTTAGGTTGGGGCTGCTGCCCCTGGATTGGTTCCAGCATGTCATGGTCAAGCCTGGAACTGCCCCTTGTTCTGGGCTAGACCTGCAGAGGGCCTGGGGGCTGGGGGGGGTCTTTCTGCCTGGCTTCCCCAGGGCCTCCGGGTCAATGCTGGTCAAGTCTCATAGCAGGTAGGACCCCAAACAGGACCAAGGTGTCCAGTATGCCCCATCTCCTGACGCTGTCCCCTGCAGCCTCCTGGCAGGAGCTGGTGTCCACCTCTGCCTCTGACTTCTCAGGTAGGGTGCCTCTCGGGCTCCTGGAATGGACGAAGACCCTGCACACTTGGGTGTCCCTATCCCTGTCTTCCTTTGACCGGGATAAATCAAACCGCAAGGATGGGATGGCCAACCAGCTGGCCACACGTGATCGGGGTGGCAGACCTCTTCGGTGACCCTGAGTCCACGGGAGCACCGGCTCACCTGAGCGTGCACAGCCCCGAGTGTGGGCCGAGGCCTCCGCCGCAGCCCGGCCCTGCTGCCGCCGTGTGTACACAGGGGCTTGTTTTCTCTGCCTTGCGGGCCAGGGGTGCGCTCGTAAATCGTGCACCCGATGACACATTTATCCCGCGGGCGGCTGGCGGTGTGAATTTATGGCTGCGCCTGCCTGCCTCCCGGTTGCAGCAGGACAGGGCTGGGACACCTCGAGGGCAGGCATGCCCCGGCCACTGGCTGGGCTGTGGTAGGGCCCCGAGGGCCGGGACCAGAGGCAGGGCTGGCCCAGGAGGGGTTCAGATGCACCGGCACCCCAGGCCTCATCTTGCCTTTTGAAACTGCGTTTTGGGGGTGCATAGGGCCGGCGGGTGGCCAGCTCTGCCTGCAGGAGGGCTGGGGGCTCAGGGGAGGCCTGGGGAGCCTGGCCTGCTGTTCTAACGTTGCTCTTCAGTCTCCTCACCTGTGGAATGGGGGAGCAGCCTCAACGCTCCAGGGGAGCGGGCATGGAGGACTGCTCTCCTCAGGTGCTGGGCAGCTGACCCAGTGGAACATGCAGGTTTGGGGAGGATCTTGGCAAAGGTAGGGGCATCTGGAGAGTGGCAGGGCCTGGGTTTTAGGATTAAACCTAAGGTGCTCTAGCTCTACCTCTACCTGTAAGATACGCCCTCAGCCCTTTTTGTTTATTTATTGATTGATTGAAATGGGGTCTCCCAGCCAGGCGTGGTGGCGCACGCTTGTAATCCCAGCATTTGGGAGGCTGAGACCAGAGGATCCGGGTTCGCAGCCAGCCTCAGCTACCTAGTGAGGCACTCCGCAACTTAGTGAGACTCGGTTTCAAAAATAAAGAATAAAAAATAGGGCTGGGGGTGTAGCTCGGAGGTAGAATGCCCCTGAGTTCGATCCCCAGTACCGCAAAAAAAAAAAAAAAAAAAGAAATGGGGTCTCCCTAAGTGGCTGAGGTTGTCCTCCTGTCTCAGCCTCCCAAGTACAGGGATTACAGATGTGGGTCACCATCCCTGGCCTGGGGCTATTTATTTATTGGTACTGGGGAGGAAACCCAGGGGCATACTACCTACAAGCTACACCCCCCCAGCCCTATTTTATTCTTTTTATTATTATTATTTTTTTTTTTTTTTTTTTTTTTGGCGGTACTGGGGATTGAACCTAGGGTCATTCTACCTCCGAGCTACACCCCCAGCGCTATTTTTTAATTCTTTATTTTGAAACAGCATCTCACTAAGTTGTTGAGGGCCTCACTAAGTAACTGAGGCTGGCTGTGTGCGAACCTGAGATCCTCCTGTCTCAGCCTCCCAAGTCCTGGGATTGCAAGTGTGAGCTACAACGTCTGGCATATTCTTTTTATATTGAAATAGGATCTCACTAAGTTGCAGTGGGTCTCCCTAAGTTGCTGAGGCTGGACTTGAACCTGTGATCCTCCTGTCACAGCGCTGCCCCCCAAGTACTGGGACTGCAAGCGTGCATTATTGTGCCCAGCTCTGGGGCTGTTTACAGGGAGAAGGAGCGGAAGGAGCGGTGCTGGTATAGAGTCAGGGTGCTGGTATAGACCCCTGGTTCCTCCTTTGCCTTCTGAATACAGAGAAACTGAGGCCCTAGGGAAAGGCAGAACCTGAGGTCGTCCAGGCCAGGGGTACCGGGCCTGCAAACCAAGGCCCCCTGCTCCCCACATTGCCGCCTGGGGGTCCTGGGCCTGCCCCTGGCCACTTTGTCCCGCTGAGTCTGAGGTGGGTGGCAGCCGGGGGTTAGAGGGTTGGGCTGGGAGGTTAGAGGGTTGGAGCTAGTCGGGTCCTGTTGGGGGCGCAGCTGGAGGCCAGGGCGCCCGGCTACTCTCCTCTGTCCGTCTGTCCTTCAGTGCGGGGTCGGGTCTCCAGGGCACTCTGCCGGCTCGCAGGCTCCCCCATCTCTGGTCCCTGCCCCCCCCCCCCCCCCCCCCCCCCCCCCCCCCCCCCCCGCCTGCTGTCAGGATGAGCGATGGCTGTGCCCCTCCCCGGGCCCGCGGCCCCAGGCCCGGTTCCCGCTCATTAGCCACTGCCGCTGTTTGCTTTCCCGCCCAGGGACGCCCACCCCGTCACAGGCCATTTCTCCTGGCGCCCCCACCTCCCTGAGGGCCTACCCAGGGGTCCAGGGTGCTGGACCACAGAGGATGCCGGCATGGGGCAGAACCTGAATTTCCTTTTTCTCTTTCTTTTTTTTTGGGGGGGGGGCACTGGAGATTGAACCCAGGGGCATTCTACCTCTGAATTATATACCTCAGCCCTCTTTTATATTGAAACAGAGTCTTGCTCGCTAAGTTACTGTTGAGCTGGCCTCGAACCTGCGATCCTCCTGTCTCAGCCTTCCGAGTATTGGGATGGTCCCTACCCCGTCTCTCTCTGCATCATGATCTCTGATTATCTCTGTGTCCAGCCCCATCCTGGGAATGGCGGCCACCAAGCCAGGAGACCCATGCAGGAGACACAACGCCGTGCCCAGAGCCCTCTCCCCCCTGGAGGCCCTGTGCACCGCCCGGGGGAGGGGGCGCAGGTCCCAGGGCCGCAGTGTGGCCACAGCTGGGCGGCATCAGGCCCGAGGCCCAGTGGCAGCCGGCAGTCCTTCACTTAAAAATGTGTTTGTGATTTCAGCGGCGGGGCAGATAACGGTGACAAATGGCCCGCCTGCCCCATGGGGGCCCCTAGCCCATCTGGTTTGACTTTGGCCTGCCGGCGGTTGCCCTTGGGCCCCCACCCCTGCCCTCAGGCAGCACCCCCAGAGTGAGGTTGGGGGCCGGCGCAGCGGCCCTGTACACCTCTCCACCTCTGAACTCCCTGAGCCTCCAAAGAGCCGTCCCCGCTGACGAAGGCCTCCCCCAGGCCGAGCCACCCGGGGTCGTCCCAGCACCCAGGACTGAGCACCAGGCGCCGAGGACCAGACCTGGGCCCCCGTGCCCTCTGGGATAGCGTCGTGAGCACCCACGTCTGGCCTGAGCAGCCCAGGAGGCAATGGAGGGCCTGGCTGGACGCAGGGCAGGACCTGCCCATGTGGTCATCCTCAGAGAGGATTTCTGACAGGCCCCCGGAGCCTCCCAGACCATCCATTATCCAGGAGGGGTGGCTTCCGGATCCGGCCCCACATTCAGCTAGGGGGTCAGCGAGGTCAGGCCTACATGCTCCCCTCCCCTCCTCCCCTCTGGGGGCCCCCAAGTGGGCAGAACATTCTGGGGGGGCATCTAGACATGGGGCAGCTCAGTGCCCCCCAGATGGCTGCTCTTGCCCACAGCGCCCCAGGGACCACCCTGGACGGGGGTCTGAGTCTGGGCCAGCCGTTGCACCCCAAGAAGCAGGAGGAAGTGGGGCGGGGCCGGGGTCTGCTGGGATGGTGGTAGCCTGGGGACAGGCCACGTGTGATCCTCAACAAATCTCACCGGCCTGGTGTGGTGGCGCAGGACTTGGGAGGCGGAGGTGGAGGTGGAGGCGGAGGCGGAGGCGGAGGCCGGGGGCTCAGCAGTTTTGAGGCCAGCGTGCAGCAGTAACTTAGCAAGAGACCCCGTTTCAAGATAAAAAGGACTGGATGTGTAGCTCAGAAGTAGAGAGACAGCCGGGCGTGGTGGCGCATGCTTGAAATCCCCGTGTTTGGGAGGCTGAGACAGGAGGATCGCAGGTTCGGGGCCAGTCTCAGCAACTTAGTGAGGCTTTCAGAAACATAGTGAGGCCCTGTTTCCA
>PVLC010013153.1:0-42361 GCA_004027655.1 Graphiurus murinus | reverse complement strand
TGAAGGATGACTAAGCCCATTTTATGCAAAAGTAAACTGAGATAATAACCTCACATTCCCCAGTATGTTTTTGCAAAGCCTCATTTGCATGAGCCATGCTTGTTGGTGACTTTCCTCTTGCTTTGCTCAGGCACACCCTTCTTCTCCCCATCACACTCCAGATCCTAAACTCTTTCAACTTTCCAATGCTCTTACCTGACCAAACAGAATGGAGTCTTAGTTTCAACACAATGGTCCATGTTCTGTTTTCTGCTGCCCACCCCTTTTACTGTGAAATAGGCACACAAAGAAATAGTAAGTCCAAAATCCCCACTTTGTACACCCCAAACTGTCAAATATTAGCAATTCCACATAGCTTAAATTAATTCACAAAATGTATTTAGACATTAGCAGGTTTAAAGTGTCCCTTTTACATCCCTAAGGAATTAAATGGGTTTGAGCAAATTACAAGTCCTAGGAAAATGCAGAGGATGGAAATAACCATGACCAAGCCCTTCTCTATGTTTTGCACTTTATAGACCTTTGTCCACCTAGGCTACCCAGTGAGCTCCTGAGGAGCTGCCACATTCCTGAGGCACAGATGAGAAACAGACTCCAGGGTGAAAGTCTATCCCAAGCTAACACAGCAAGTGAGAGGTAGGACCAAGAATGGAATTCAGAGCTTTCTTATTTGGCCAAACTTGTAAGAGGTATCGGGCCATGCCAATATGGATACCCCCTAGTAGACACAGGACAGTAGTCTCTGGAGTGACACAAGGCTTTGGAGTCATAGCTACCAGTAGTTGTCTCAACTGACTGGTAAGCAAAGACCTATAAATCTCTCAAGCCAATCAAAGCTAGGATGTACAACTGTCATGAATATTATGCACAGAAGCCAAGTGTAAACAGAGAGGCAAAAGAGCCAGATTCTGGTAATTTATATACTCTCTTCTCTTTTATAGTAGGTAAGAAAGACTGCCTGCCAGCTCATTATCTGAAGGGGAAAAAAGAGACTGATATTCTAGTCACAATTTGCTTCCTATCTGATGAACATGAACGAATAAAGAGGAAAAAGAACAATTAAAAGTCTTGATTATCTAATATCCCTAATTGCTGAGCAATCCTCCCTCTTGGGGCTGGTGACAACCTAGAGAACTTTCTGTCATCCCAGTGATGGGATATGGGTGCAAGGTCAACACCAAACATCTCGTTTTTGATGCTCTGGAAGAGGTCTGATGGAAGCTGCTCCTCAGCAGCCTCCTCTAGGTCAAGGGCAACTTGATCCCAAGTGGGAGCCAAGCAGAGTCAGCTCAGTAGCCTGGAAATAATGAATGAATCCCTGGGGCAGGCTGCAGATGCCAGGAAGTAAGATCCTCTCCTCGCCCTGCACTGCTCAGTGCCTGATGGGCAGCTCCTCAGTCAACCCAACAGCCAGGATCCCTGCCCTTCTTGAGTTTATGTTGGAAGACATATTAGACAACAAGCCAAGGAACCAGTTCATTAGATCATATGAGATGGATATAAGGACACTGAGGATTATAAAACAAGGTGACATGGTAGAGTGACAGGGGCGTGAATATTTGGGGTGGCCAGAAAATGGATCTCTGAAAAGCCAGTACTTGAGTACTAAGGAGGAGCCTAGAAGACACCCAGAAAGAGCTTTCTAGAAAGAGGAACAGCTAGTTCAAATGTTTTGAAGTGCTAGCTACTAAAACCAAACACAAGTCTATGTCCATCGAAGCTAGACGTTTCAGTCAGCATCTTCACTGCAGTGATTCAGATACCCGACAACCACAACTTAGAAGAAGATTTACTGGCTCACAGTTATGAAGATTTCAGAGGGTTAGATCCATGTTAGGCTGGGCGAAGTCTGAGGAGGTTAGGGTATGGTGGCAGGAAGCAGAGAGAGCAGAGCCCTTGTCCTCTTCTCTCATCTCCCAGAGGCCAGAAGCAGAGAAAGGTCCCCTAGTGGATTCGTCTACTGAGGAGATTAGAGCCCTCCTAATTCAATTACATCACCTCTGAACATCACTCCATGAGCTCCTCAGGGGACATTCTATATCCAAACCATAGCACTCCACCCCAGCCCCTGAAAAGCTCATGCCCATGCTACTAGGTATGTGACCCTAACTCATGACTGGTTGGATTTTAGAAAGGTAATGATACATGTATCACCATTTATTATAACTCATTCCCCATGAGGTTGGAGGCAGCACCAATAATCAAATATTAATATTTCTATAGTAGATATATTATCATTCACATTAAGTAGAACAAATAAATATTAGATATTTAAGTTCAGGCCAGATTTTTCTACCAAATGAGTTACGGAAAATTTTAGAGCGTTCTGCATTTCAAAATTGAATAGAAGTTTTTCAGTTTTGTGTGTGCTGACCACAAAGTTTTCTTAGTATTTTGCCTCAACTACCATTTGGTTTAATAAATCACAAAATTAAATGAGTAAAGGCAGATAAAATAAATGGTGATAGGAAGAGATATCTTACTAGAGATGAAGATGTACATATTATGTGATGTGTATCGATTACCACATTATGGTATTGTATGTACAACTTGATAAATTGACTAAAATCAGTGAGTTGTACACTTAAAATGGAATAATTGTATTGCATACAAATTATACCCCAATAAAGTTAGTAAAATATCAATGGGAGAAACTCAGAAATGTGTAATAATGTACTAGTTTTACAGTTAGAAACCCACTGATATATAATGTGATTCCCTCTTCTCATCATAAAAGTGTTCCTAGGAATATAAGATGGTACAGCCACTTTGAAAAAATTCCTCAGAAGGTTAAACACGGTTACCATATGACCCAAGAGTCCTACTCTTAGGTATATACCCAAGAAAAACTAATACCTTTGTTTACACAAAATCTTACACAAAAATGTTCATAGTAGAATAAATCCTTATAGCCCAAAAGTAGAAGAAACCCATATGTCCCTAGACCGGCAATTGTATAAACACAATGAAATCACTTCGAGATTATTTATAATACCTGAGACATAAATAGTTGTCATCTTGAATTTTTTAGGAATAATAATAAAATGTCTGTGCATATTCAATATAGATACAATTTTTTAAAGACTATTTTCAATACACAGTTGGTTGAATCCATGGCTGCAGAACTCATAGATATGGAGGACTGGCTGTACATAAGCATGAAGTTAAATGTATTTTTGTTGGTGTTGCCAAAAGATTCAATGACCCCTTGGTCTTTGCCAATTAAGTGAGTACTCTCAATCTTTATAGCGTGTAATCCTGAGATTTCCAATCACCATCAACAGAGTGAAGGTTCTCATCCACCCACCATGAGACCAGGCAAATGTGTGGATAAATTTAAATATCTTTCAAAAACTTACTTATCTACTTGATTCCTAATCAGGATGTTTTATGCATCTTTAGCACAACAACCATTTTAGATTAACAAGCTGAACTACTGTCATCTGCAATAACTGAGAAAAATAAACACTAATAAAAATTATTAACATAAAAGCAAGTTATATACTAAAATTGTCCTTAAAGCATATTACATTGTAAATATGCAACTATTAAAGTCTAAAAAATTATAACTCTGATGGCATGTAGCAGAATTATAGGTTAATCCTGAGCTAAGATACAGATCATGTTAATTGAAAATATTTTAACTTCTTGGGTAAGTAGATATGAAATGGAGGAAGAGATCATAGATTTGCAATAACATTTTAGAAGGCTTGTAATAATTTATTACTCTCTATTTATACCCCAGGACATTTCAAAAAGGTTTTTCTACTGCTTATATGCTACATCAAGAATAAAAACTCTCTAAATTAAATTAAGAACATCTAATCTTAAGAAGCATGAAGCTAATTAGTCAAAAAATATTTATTAAGCATCTACTATAGAGGAGGAGCATGGCCAGTCACTGATGGGAGTTACAAAATAATTATAACAGGATACTCTCCCTAGGAATCTATAGTCAGGTCTAGCAATAATAAATAACCATGGCTTGCTACTTGTTATATTTCGGACAAGGGGTCCCATTCAAAAGCTGTGTTAAGAATCCCATTGACCAAATTAAGGGAGAACTTCACAGAGGAGATGGGATCTGAACTATAACAGTAATAATAATAACAGTATATTTTTAAAGTCTTGTGTTATTAAATCATTTTACACATTTTTTAAAAGAACAATGTTCCTTTACAAAGTCTCAGTCCTGAAATACACACACACACACACACAAAAAAAAAAAACAAGAAAAAACCAACCCCTTTAGAGACCTGCCATGTTATATGTATATGTGTACGTTATATGTATATATATATACATTATATGTATACATATGCCATATGTTATATGTATATATATGCCATATACATATATGTATATATGTCATGTGTTATATGTATACATATATGTATATATATGTTATGTGTATATGTTATATATACATATCTGTGATTATTTCTATTGTGCTAATTAAGCTTTCAGTATTTGGGGGAGATTGTAAGTGAGGTGATTAACATAGAAAGAAGGATGTTTATAAGGAAACCCCACCCCCAAATATTAGCTTGCTATAGGACACATATGTTGATTATTAAAAGGATTATCCACATATGCTGGGTATGTGCCAAAAATTGAAGTTTATATGAACCAGATGAGATCAGTGGCTTACCTGGGGGTTTTCTCCCTTTCTCTCTCTCTTTCTCAAAAGAAATTAAGTTTAAGTATTATTTATTAAGCAAAGACTAACAAGACACAGTCCTCCCCCTTGAAGACCACACAAAATAGTGAAAAAGTTAAATATGCAACCAGAGACGTTGTCTTTGAGGCGTGTTTTAGTTAACTCAGATGAGGTAACCATGAGTATTAAAATAACAACTAACTGTTAATAAGCCAAAAGAAGAACACCAATTCATACCTATGTATTCTATCTAGTCAAGTCTTGTTCCTTACATAATAACCCTTGTTTACCAATTCTCTACTAAGACAGACCACCACATTCAGGCTCTTTAACGAGTCACAGTTTTTCACTTAATGAAGATCATCACTGGTCATTCCACTTTTCTGATAACTAGCATTATAAGCAACAGACAGGGAGGCTGAATCACAAGACAGAACAATTCAGGGTGGGAAAGCATCAAAACTATGCAGGTAGCTAGGTCAGAGACAGGAAAGAGAATAGGAATGTCCAAGAGTCCAAAGTGGCTGATGGGAACCCAGCCCAGGAAACTCAGGGACAACATGACACTAAACAAGATCCTGTCTCAGTTAAGATACATTTATGTGGCAAACTGAGTTAACAAGCTTGGACAGGAACTACCAAGAAACTGGAATGAGCTCTGCTAGGCACCAAGTGAGGGGCAGAGTCGGTGGCCAGGCTCTTCCATTCCCTCTAAGCCCTCGCATCTCTCCCAAGCCTTAATCAAGGATGTGCTTTTCACCATGCTCTGATGGGCTGCGTTAGCCAGGAGCCTTGCACTCACCTTGAACTAGGGACAGTTTGCAACTGCTTCTTCCAATTCAATGATTGGTGGTCAAAGCTGGACTCTTCCATTTGCCTCTCTTTCAATGCTGGCTCACATGGAAGCCACTTAAGGCTGTGACCAATAACATCCTGGATTCAATAAGGTGGGGAGCATCTCAAACAAAGTAAAGGCCTTTGAGTCCTGATGGCCAGCTCATCCTTGGTGTCCACGGGGGGGGGGGGGGTTAGGAGCAGAGTTGACATTCACAAGAATGGTCTGCCTTTTTGTGATTTAACCAATTCTCAACAACTATCTTCCTTGGTGGAAGATCAAGTAAGCAGTAAATGTAATGAACAAATTGAGATTTTAGAGCACTTAAACATTGGTTAATCCACTGGTAGTTAAAGTGAAAAATAAATAACAACAACAAAAAAACCTCTGAGTGATATTACCGGACAGCTGCTGGAGTAGAACATTATTACAGAAGGTAAGTGGCACTAAGAGAATTGAACTTGGCAGTTCATCAGACATGACCAGGTAAGGATGGATGCCTTCTAAGTCAAGAACCATTCTATCACTCCTAACAACCTCTGCCTGGCAGGTGTCTGGATTCCTGCCACAAAATTTACTTGCATAATATGTTTGCTTCATCTCCCCTGCTGTCTTTGCCCTCTGCTTTGAATTTGAAGCACCCTCCTCTTTCAAGGTTTCTTCCCTCTTTATAAGCAGAATAGCCTTTTCTGAAAATCATTATCCCAAGTATAAGATCATTTGGGATCATGGGAATATGCTGAAAGCTAAGCACAAAGTTGTCCTTTTCTTATCAGGAGACATCTGGGAGAAAAAAAAAAGGAAAGTTAAGAAAAACTGATTCCCAAATCCAGAAATGTCTATTGAACATGTAAGCAAGAGGTTTCCAAAGTGAAATGTGTAGGCCCTACTCAAAGATCTCTCTTTCTCCTGATTTTTCATCCGTATAAAGAAATCTTACTCTATGGGCAAAGTGCCGACATGATTTCAAAACAATAACCCAGCACATATGTGGAGCTGGCACATCTCCTGTGAATCCAATTTAAGCCCCTAATCTCTGCATCCTAATGGGTTTAAACATTTTCTCCCCGGGGGAGGGGGTATTTTACATTTGCTTTCCAAGTTTCAGAGCAAACTATTTTCTGGCCCTAGGGTTATTAATTCTCAAAATGAAAGTCTAACTTCTCTTTCATTGCGAGGATTGCTACATAAAGTCTGAGAAAATGAAGTCTCATTCCATTGTCATGAACACTGCCTGTTAGCTATCCAAACCCAAAAGAAGCAGATGTCTTTATTCCACACATGGTGCTGCTATCTAGATTCATTTCATCCCTGTCCAGCAAGCTCCTACTCCTCCTTCAACACCCTACATCAATGTCCCCTGTACTATGAAACTTGCTAAACACTACAAAGAAAAATAAATGACTCCTTATTTGGGGGCCCCAGACCCCTTTCCCTGCAACATTCAACAAATCTGCACTGAGGTGACAGATATTCTCTTCATCTTTAGGAGTTGTAAACATTAGCTAGCTATAGAGCAAACCCTTCCCTGCATCGAGTCCTAGAAACCATAAACTTAGGTGAGAACCACTTGTATACTGATGTTCCAGTCAACATCTGGCAGTCAGTATCCCTTCCCATCTTTCCCTGGCCCATCCTTTTCCTATGAGGCTCAAATTGGGAGTGGTAAACAACCTTACCCATCTCAGATTTTCCAACCTCTGAATTTCCAACCTCTAGATTTTTTTATTCAATGAGAATAGGCTGAATGTATGACTGAAAGGAAGAAAATACAAGGAAAGACAAAAAATACAGATAGATGGTAGATAGATGATTGATAGACAGACAGACAGGCAGGCATACAGATATGCCCTAATACCCACCAGGCATTCACATTTGTCGAATGAATGGCTCACTTTATCTGCTTATCCCTCTTGTTGCTCCACATTTTCTACCATGTTATAGACCTCTACTGGAATAGAAAACCCTCTGAGGTTTAGGACTTGCTTGACTATCCAGGGCACACAGAGCTTGAGCCCAGAAGTCACTGAAATGTCTGTTGACTAAATATTCAACACAGATTACACAAGACTGCAAGATGTCTGGGGTGGCTGCCACCTCATTAAAAAAAGAAGGCACAGTTTGTAAGCCACTTCCTGTTCAACAGTGTGAGTTGGTGAGCTGAGCCAGGTCTGAGGAGCGCAAGTTCTGCTACCCAATGCCAGGATCACAAAACTCAGAAAGTGAGCCAGCCATCTCTCCTATCAGACAGAAGTAACACAAAGTTTACCTTCAACCTATTATAAAAGGAGGGGGCAAAATGTACAAGGTAACACATATGAAGAAATCCAAGTGTCTCTGATTTTTCAATATTATTAGTCAAATACAATGCTTATAAGAGCTAAATATGATTATTTGCTTGATGATTATTCACTGAAGTAAAAAATGCTACTTTTCATTCACCTCCTTTCTCATTCCACTTCCTTGCACTTATTTTTAGTTTAGAACAAGTGTTGTCTATGAGTTATGATCTATATTGTAATAAACAGCTGAAGAGAGTCATATAATCAAGTAAAAAGTAATCAATATTGGAAAATGCAATGGTCTTGCTTTAAAAGTCTAAAATTGTTGCATAATTGGCTTTCTTCCATTTGCCATCCTCTTTTATTCATGATATTTTAGACTGAAGCAGTAACTTGACCTACATGTGTTAAGAAGGAAAAAAATCACTTAAGTAGCAGCAAATGAGATACTATTATCACAGTTCAATATAAAACTGCCGTCCATCATTTAAACAATTTGATCTGTAGCAGGGACAGGAAATTTCCACAGACATTCTTAAAGACTATGAAACATTTTTCAAACTATCAAATTAAGAGGCACAGGAATAATTAGAAGTTGCTCGAGGTCTTTCTATTATGGAGGGAGAGATTTTTCAGGAAGATAAAATTGGGTGTCCCTGTTGTTTTGATATTTGGTCTTAATGAAAACAGGACCATGTTTCAGGCAATGATTGAGCTACAGAGTGTCAAAAAGGGCTTCACTAATTATTTTTTTAGGAAGCTAATCAACATGCCTTACATGTAGAGAATGTTAATGTGTCCTCTTGAGATCCATATGCAGGTTGGTTTAATAGACATCCTGAGTATCTGAACAGCCCATGCGGCCACTTCTCTAAAAACTGGCTACAAATCTACTGGAAGGGTCCCAGATACATATTGTTGTAATCAATTGTGTTCTCAAGAGCTAGTGTCCAACCGAGCTGGGATTCTTAGTCACTATTCCCTGAGGACTTGGAATTGGAAGTTGGAGATGTTCATCAGTCTGTGGGATATTTTAAGCCAGAGCATGTGGACCTGGGAGAGAGATAGCAGCCAGCATTGACAATAGTGCAGGGAGACTCAAAGAAAACCAGGGTCTGAGAGATGGAAGTTGGCAGGAGAGGAGGGGAGGTCACCATCCTCCGAGCCTACAACTGCCATCAGCCTCTGCCACACACCTCTGCTGCTACACCCAAAGTCTCCAAGATCCTCACCAATGCTGATTCATGTGGGTTTTGGTGTCTTGTCACCAAAAGAATCTTGATATGACTGCTTGGCAGGCCAGGAAGATGGCTTCTCTATAAACTCAAAAAACAATGACTCAAGAATATCTTACTGGATTCAGGGTAAAGCTCAACAAGTGCTGTATGCATGTATGTCTTATTGGAAGTTCTGAATATTCTGATTTTCCTAAAATCCATGGGAAATTTAGTTGGAGTGTTTTCAGTCTTGAACTAGTAAGAAAAAATGTGTAATGTCAACTCACCAGAAAAAGTTGTCAAAGACCTCAGCTACTATTTTAACCAAGGAGGCCAGTGTGATGACATTCCCCAGGTGGATTGCATCCTCAGCTCTAAAATACCGGGCACTGGGCCCCATTCATTGGCACCAGTATTGACCAACTGTGCTCAACACTGGGACTCATCACAAGGTAAGTGGCGAAGAGACAGCTTGTAGGGTTTTGCTTTTATTTTTATTGTGTTATGTGTATATTTTTCTATCCATTGGAGTCCAATAGTTTTGTCAAACCCAGAAGTATAGTGTGCTTGATGTTATAGCTATGTCATGGTGTGATCAATACTTCCAAATACATACTCTCAATAAATGGTTCCTGAACTGACACCTGCCTGTAGTCAATACTTTGAGGAGCTCTGGCCTCTGCACCAGTCATCAAGGTTTGATACTGATGGCTGTTCAGTGTCCCCACCCAGTGCTTTCTGAGTGACATGGTGATGGCCCACCAGTGTAAAATGTAGGTGCATGATACCTGCAGAAATGGTAGTAATCAAATCCCTGCTTTACCAGTATTGGCTCTATGACTCTGGCTTAGGAATGTAACTCCCTGAGAATTCTCTCCCATCTACAGAATGGGGCTAATGGCAGGCAGAATTCAAAGATGGTCCCTTAAAATCCCTATGCCCTGGTCAACACACTTTGCATAATCCCCACCCCTGGAATGTGGGCAGGGCCTGAAGATATGATGGGGTAGACAGTCTCCTAATTATGTTACATAATTTGCAGAAATAAGAGCAACTGATTTCCTGCTGACTTTGAAGAAGTAAGCTGCTATACTGTGGGTGAGAAAGCCACATGGCTAGGACCGGAAGGTGGTTTCTAAGAGCTGAGACAAATCCCCAGCCTTCAAACAAACAGGGACCTTGGTCCTACAACCTCAAGAGATTCAGTTCTAAAAACAAGTTGAATGAGCCAGGAAGAGGACCCTGGGTATCAGATAAGACTGTAGTCTCTGTCACCACTTGGGTTTCTGTCTCTTGAGATACTGAGCAGGGAAGCCAGCTATGCTGTGCTTGCACCTCTAACCTATAGGTGATAATAATAAATGTGTGTAGTTTTATGCTGCTAATTTTTTTTTTTTTTTTTTGCGGTACTGGGGATTGAACTCAGAGGCATTCTACCTCCGAGCTATACCCCCAGCCCTATTTTTTATTCTTTATTTTGAAACCGAGTCTCACTAAGTTGCGGAGGGCCTCACTAGGTAGCTGAGGCTGGCCGCGAACCCGGATCCTCCAGTGTCAGCCTCCCCAATGCTGGGATTACAAGCGTGTGCCACCACGTGCCCGGCTTATGCTGCTAAATTTGAGGTAATTTTTTATGCAGGGTGTCATACCTACTATGTGGAGTTGTGCAAGGATTTAAGATCATTAATGGGAAGTGCTGAGCTCACAGTGGCTTCTATATTCATGTTGATGATTAGTTTTCATAAGTAGCATAGGCCTGTTTACATGGTAAGCAAAATGTATGCCTGTACAAACACAAACACAGACACAGACACACACACACACACACACACACACACACACACACAATTCTACCAGATTTCAAAAACCCTCCTATGGAAAAAAAATCTGCCTATCATTTTAAAAAACTAGCTTATGTTTCTTAAATACCTCTCATGGCTCTCTTTTGATAATCATTATTAACTTGGAGGTTGGTAAGGCCAATACTATCATTTCTATTGTCCCAGAGAAAAACCTGAGGCTTGGATCCCACTCAAAGTCATATAACCACAGCAGAACTAGATCACAAGCCTAGTCTTCTAAGTGTAACCTACAGCACTCTCATTTTAAAAAGGTTTTTTAAGTTGTAATAGGCTACCTCACACTGTTTCAAAAAGTAAATTTTATAGTAAACATCTTAGATATAATTGACTGTAATGCATGTCTCTGCCCATCCTGAAATCAGTAGTATTTTCTGATTCTCAAATGAAACAAAACTAAAGGAATGTAGTTTGGGTCTAAAACTCATCATTCTTAGATACTATCTTTTGCAGTGAGATTCAAAACCAGGTCGATTGTGTTGAGGATGCAAAGACACACAGTACACTGGCCACATCTGCTCTGAACAGGATCCAGACCAGGACAGGTCCTTCAGAACTTCTCATCAAGTATGCTATGTTGTCAACTCACACAGCAGGGTCTACAACTTTACATTTCACTAAGACTTTCTATTTGATAAACTGTGGAATTATTTGCTGGTACTTAATGTTGCATAAAAATAAACATTCAGATTATGACTGGCTGGTGGACATTTCCCCTGGCAAGTTTCATAGCTAAGAAACATTACATTTTTATGCTCTGTGTGCAGGTATCAGAAAACATGGAATTATTTTTTTTTACTTGCTACCACAAATAAAGTGACAAATAATTGTAATTTGTACAAGTCAACTCTTTTTTTTAAACTAAATTTCCTAGACTCAAATATATCATTATCATAGAAACAATACCTTCTCAATTTTTTGAAAATCCATATGGTTAAGAGAAAACCCAAATAAAACATTCTGGTACAAGGCAGTCTGGATCTTGATTAGACCACATAAATCCATCTTCTGGGAGTGATAGGGTTGAATGGCTCCACTCCACCTTGTAGGGCAACTGCATACTTTATCACCGCAAGATTTTACAGTATAAATATATTTGCCCCAAGAAATATGTGCAGAAAGTTACTCTCCATGGGGAAGAACAGAAAATGTCTGCCAGTATCAACAAGTATGGAGAGGTAACTGAGCTCAGAGGAACCAAGAATTGCAGCCGGATCCCCACAGCCCAAGGCTCTGCCAAATGTAATGATTGATAGCTTAAGGGGATCAACATTCAGGTCACAGTGGCCTCCTGATGCCCTCACAGCTTGAGTCCATCCACTGGGGGTGGGAGTGGAGGATAAGAACCCACCAAAGTTGAAGATGGATCCTTAGTTCTCTTCCACATTTAGAACTGAAAATGCAGGTAATAATCCCAGTCTCTGACACTTTTATTAAAATCCAAGTTGGGGATGATTTCTAGAATTTGATATTTGGGATTTTGCTAGTGTATTTATTTATTTTTTCATTCATCTTCTTGGAGAAACTGGAAGTGAAAAACACAGATAATGCTCTTACCCTGACCTGACCCAAACCAATGCACCCAGCCAGACCAGGGGTCAGGCAACATTTCTCTAAAGAGCCAGATGGTAAATATTTTTGGCTTTGCTGGCCATCTGCTCTCTGTCGAGATGGCTCAACTCTGCTGTTTCAATGCAAAGACAATGCATAATGGAATGAGTACAGCTGTGTTCCAATAACCTTTCTTACAAAAAGAGGCAGTGGATCATGTAGATTTGGCCCATGGCCTCAGTTTGCCTACTCCTGACCTCAGTCTCTGAAAATATGCTCAGGACCCTCATAATTTGTTGCCACAACTTTGATTCTTACATGGCATCCCAATTCATGTCCTTCTCCACTTCATTCTCTGCCTTCCGCCAGCTATCAATGAGAGTGGTCTGAGTGTGTTCCTTTCCTGTCAAACCTTAGATGACTCCCATGGCCCAAAATCTACTTCAGAAAAACTCATTAGCCTCAGATGATCATGGTTGATTTACACTTAAGAAGTTACACTATCTTTGAATATATTATGTTTGGGAAATGGAAACTTCAGATTTGATAAAGTGAAGTAAATTTCCTCACTGCTGGGTAGTTGAGGACTAATGCTAATGGGCATCAGGCAACTATGCAGAAGGAGCAAGAATCTTTTCTCAAACATGCCTTGCCATGCAACCCTGGACTCTACAGAGAATCATTCAGAAGTTATA
This sequence comes from Graphiurus murinus, assembly GCA_004027655.1. NCBI lineage: Eukaryota > Metazoa > Chordata > Mammalia > Rodentia > Gliridae > Graphiurus > Graphiurus murinus. The sequence goes on along the minus strand of PVLC010013153.1, from coordinate 29,262 downwards.
TTCCAGGAGAAATACCTTGGGAAATTCTCCCACAGGATGCTTTCCTTAGCACACATAAATTACTCTTTATAATCTAGCCTCAAGCTCTCCAAAGTTGCCAGTTTCCTCCCAGTATACCCACCGCCTCAGCCACCTGGGCTGTGCACCATGTCAATAACACACCATGGACTCCTTTAGCTCTACACCAAAACACATGCTATGGCCGCCACAAAGTCATACTGCTGGGGTCAGATCAACGTTGAAGCAGCCTCTCCCAAAAGTATATCTCCTAAGCCTTTGTGTCCCAAGAATATTTGAAAGAGCAACTCAATTATCCCATATGGTTTCATTTATTTCTAACCTGATAGTAAGCAACATACTTTTGGGAGAACTGACATTTCCCATTTGAATCATGACCTTGGATGGACCTGACCTGAGAACAGATCCTCAAACCATTTCTACTCATCTCCAATACTTTCAGTTTCTTAAGAGGTAATTTCTCTCATGATGCATATGTTATGAATATTCTACATATACTACCTCATCTCTCCTTCTATCCCTATTTACCAGGGATCCTGAGACCACATGAAGAGATGGACGGGTGGAAGAATATGGTAAATGTTTGTGGAAGGAAATAAATAAGGGCAGGAGAGAAGGAAATGATTCCGGAACATGCCCAACAAATACTAAGTATAAACTATTAAAATTGATTATCTTATTTGCTTCCCAGACTTTTCCCTTTACCTTTTGACTTTTAATAACTGAACATCAGTCTTCTTGCTTGCTTCTGGTTGATACCCAATTTGCTGTGTTGTTGATTCATAGGCAATTTCACACACTAAGCACAAGAATAGGAGTTACAGAACACCAGGACTGGGGGGGGGGGCAACATGATCATTTTTCAGATAAGGCGCCATGGGTTGGTTAGCAGCTCTCCTGTGGATGCTTCGTGCTTCAGGAGATTGCTCAAGGGCCATGAGGGCCCTCTTATCCCTCCACAGTCCTCTGATTGTAAGTATCCTCAGGCCTTATCATCTTGATTTTACAGATCATGAAACCAGGGCATGGAGAAATTGAGTAGCCTGCCCAAGAGACTCACTCTGACTCTGAATGTTAATGACAAAATGTCATAACAGGCCCCTCTTGAAGACAGAGGAAGAATATTTCCTCTACTTAAACAAAACCATATATTCATCTTCATAAAGAAGCAACTTAATGAAATCTGGATGAGAACACAAATAATACTTTTCTGATAAATCCAATGGCAAAAAGACATGATCAATCCCTTCCTTTCAACCAGGCCTTTGTGTTTCTAAAGCATGTTACTTTTTTCTTTCTACTGACTTTTATTTTTTAGAGCAGTTTAACATAAAACTGAAGAGAAATTCAAATAACTCCCATACACCATCTCATACCCCCACTGGGTCCCCCAACAATTTCCCCGATCATTAACAGCTGGTATTAGTGTAATACACATGTCACCATTGATGAGTCATATGTTACTATTAACTAAACTTCATAGTTTATATTAGGGTTCACTCTTAGTGTTATACATTCTCTGCATTTTGACAAACATATAATGGCATGTATCCACCATTGCAGTAGAATACAGAATACTTTCCCTGCCTCCAAATATTCCCCTATCGACTCACTGTTCCTTCTCCCCAAACCTCCAGCAACACTGGTCTTTCTGCTAGTCCCATAGCTTTCCTTCCTCCAGAATGGCAGAGTTGGAATCACACAACGTGTGGCCTTTTCAGAATTTCTTCTTTTCCTTTGTAATACACATTTAAATGTCCTTCATGACTTTCTATAGTTTGACGGCTTGTTTGCTTCTATCACTGAGTAATATTCCATGATATGGACATACCACAGTTTGTCTATCCATGTATCTTGGTTGTTTCCAAGTTTGGGCAATTAGGAATGAGGCTGCTATAAACATTTGTGTGTAGATTTTGGGCATAAGTTTTCAATGTATTTGGGTAAATACCAAAGAATAAAATTGCTGGATCATATGGTAAGAATATGTGTTGTTTTATAAGAATCTGTCCAGCTGTTTTCCAAAGTGTCTGTACCATTCTTCATTTTCACCAGTAATTATGAGTAATTGAGATGGCAATCACAGCAACTGATTGTCACCTCAATCTATGAAAGCTTTTGTGGAATTTTGTTGTTTCCCCCAGGGCAAGATCGGACATTCAATATACTTAAATGCACGTAACAATAATTTATTTATTCCAAGTCTTAGCAGGGTTAATTGCATTCATTGACAATGTCTCATTCACTTAATAGATATTTATTAAGCCCTCCTCTCCTCTCAGGCTCGCACTGGCATTGTAGGCAAGAGTTGTGAACGAGACACCTGGTTCTAGTACTCTGTGGCAGAGATCAGGGTGTTGACACTCTTGGCCACGCCCTATTTGGAAGAACCAAAGGTAAGGAAGGAGCCAAGTGTGGTCACCTAGTGAGCCCTAGTAATGGCAGCCACAGACAAAGCATTTTACATACACCTACCTACACTTTCTGCAGCTGTGTTTTGTAAGGTTGTCAGGAAGAATGGACCCCACCAGAGAACCCTGGGAGAAAAGTGACACAAAGCTAAAATAAAGAAGGTCTGGTAGACGATTCCCAATCAAGAATGTTTATCATCCCCTAAAGTGCTTTTGACAAACACTAACAATGCAGGGATACAGATTTTTAAAATTAATACCACTCTTACAGGCTTTATAGATTCATATGGCCCATTATCAATAAACTGCACTTATAAAAATTGCTGAGTATTTTGGAAGGGATATTCATCAAACACTCCTAATATTTTTAAGGCCACCATCCCATCTACCCTTCATTCCTCTAATGCACTTGCAGGCTGGGCTGTGCGGGCAGCAGCTCTGAGCCAGCCCACATTATTTACAAAGGGTTTCACAGGGACAGGGATGCCACGCCTGTGAGTGACTGCCAAGGAATAACTCACCCTGCTGTGTCAAGGTTAGACCTCGATGCCAATAAAGATTCATTAGGTACAAAAACCTGAATCAGCAGTGTTTTTGCAGTGACCTGAGTGCTCGTGTTGGCACAGAGCACTAGAAGTTCTCAGGGAAGATGAGAAGTGAGGCTCACAGACAGATCTAATTCACAGACGACACGACCAAGCCCCAGCACAGCAGTCCTACAAATGGGGATAACCAAAAGGGAAGCTAAAATGACTAAGTAACACCAGCCCATTGGCTCTGCTCAGTTTCCTTCCATGAGTCCTCTCTGGGGAATAGCAAGTGACCTCTGCTGCTGACGCTGGCCTCATAAAAACCCTGTCCAGACTCTGCTGAGGAGCTGCCCACCAGACCTGAACACCAGGGATAGCCATCACAGAGTTGTCCGCAGGGGTCTCGGCAGATGCTAAGAGAGTCAACTAGGATGCAGTTGGTCCAGCCATGCTTCTGGGCCTCCAAGCACCCTACCAGGCCAGAAGTTAGCAATCCCATGGTTGCTGGACCCAGTCCTCAGAGTAGTCAATGAGACCAAAGCAGAGAGTTTGGTATTCACACTTGCACAATGGACTTTTTATTTATTCATGTGGTACTGGGGATTGAACCCAGGGGTGTTCTACCTCTGAGATACTCCCAGCCCTTTCTATCTTTTTTAATTTTTAAATAGGGTCTTCCTAAATTGCTGAGGCTGGCCTTGAACCTGTGATCCTCCTATCTCAGGCATTCAGGTACTTAATTTGCTTAAGTGGTTTTGCTAGAATTTTAAGTCTATGGTTTCTGGCGTCTGAGCCACAGAGTTTGTATGTATGTTTTTATGTATGTATGTATGTGTGTGTACATAGGCTGAACCCAGAGGCATTCTACCCTGAGCTACACCCCCAGACCTATTTTATTTTTTAATTTTGAAACAGGATCTCACTAAGTTGCTGAGGGTCTTGCTAGGTTCCTGAGGCTGACCTCAAACCTGGGATCCTCTTGTCTTAGCCTCCCAAGTACTGGATTATAGGAATTGAGTTTAATATTTAAATAGTTTTGCCTGGTTTTTTGGTTTTTTCTTTTGGCTGATTCACATTATTTAAATGGGCTTTGCTGAGACATAAAGCATTGACAAAAAACCCTGAATGTACAAGAATGAGACTCAAAGACACTCAGGAAAGGCCCAAGATGGAAACCACTGGAACCCTATTTAACTTGCAGCTCACCACAGTACTGTTTGTCATTTTTTATTATACTTGCATTTTTTTCTTTTTCTTTCTTTCTTTCTTTTTTTTTTTTTGTTTTAGGCCTTTAAAAAATCCTTTTTACTTTATAAACTTTAAAGTAATGGAAACACTAGTCATTGTTGACTTTTGCCCATGCCTCAAATTCAATTTTGAAGAGATATCATCAGGGGGGCTAAAGGGCCCTGGGCTGTACTTAAAACAATAGTAAACTGAATCATGTCTCCTTAATTCCCTGTGTGAGTGTGTCTATGGCAGACTTATAAAGTGCACACTGATGCCAATAATTCTAAGCAGAAAAATTTCTCTGCTTCCAAGATCTGATCCAAAGTAAACACTGCACAGCATGTATGGGTAGGTGTTGAGGGGCTGGAAGGCTGAGATTTATGTGCAAAGATGAAAAGCCCGTGAATGTGTATGGCTTGGCTAAGAAGATATGATAACTGCCCTTAAATATTTGACAGAGTAAACACCAAAGGGGAAAGAAAATAATGGCCAAAGCTTCATGAAGAAGGCAGTTAGGGGTAATGGGAATCTTGGGCAAACATGGTAAAAAAGCCATCCTGGCAGGAAGACCCTGTAGATGGAAGAATAGCTCTCCTTAGACCAGGACCAAATACTACCCCGGGTTCCCCTACCTCCCCTGAAGCAAGGCTGCCTGGCCTGACTTTCACACCAGGACAAGATGGCAAGAAGGCCAAGTCTGCAGGGAGGTGGCTTGGCCAACTGCTCTGGCATAGCATCTCCCCACTCTGCTACCCTTGCTGAAGCCTGCAGGGGAGGAGGAAAATGTTTCCGCCAGGTCATTTCAGGACCCAGAGTTGGAGTGGAAGGCTGGTGTTTGCATACATCATTTGGGGCTACTGCGTGGCTGGAGAAGAGAGGGAGGAGGAGGAAAGGGGATGAAGAACACTCACTAAAATGTTCTGCATCTTAGACTACCTTTGTTTGGAGCTAGGGTTCACAAACTTCAATGACAATCAAATCTCCTAGGAAATGTGGGCAGAGTGGTAGCTTTATAAAAAAAAAAAAAAAAAACACTATTCCTGAACCTTCTCATAGCTATGTCTGCCAAACCACAGCCACAATGCTGGGAGCAGCAGAGGTGACATCCAAGCCTGTGCTTGGGGACTTTGCACTCAGGTGCTGGTCACGGACCATGAGAAGTTACCAAACCTTCCCAAGAATGCCACACTTCGATTTCTGCATTTCCTTTATTTTTAACATACTTTTTATCAGTTAGTCTCACATCATAGCAAGTTCAGAGTGACAGGAACATACAACCACATGCACAGCAGTTTCACAGCTGCACAGAAGCTCCACTTGCCTAACTTTGAGGAGGTGGCTGTATCCGCAGGTCAGCTGCAAGACATCAATTAAGCAACTAGGTCTTATCAGGATTTATTACCATAGCTGTATCCCAAAACTTCCCTAAAGAGACTGTTTCTAACATTTGTGGGATTTTCCTAGAATAAAATAGTTCCAACCGTCTGCCTGCTTACTCATGCTTAGAAACGGCGCATTGGGAGGGCGTGCCATAATTTCACGGAGAACCCAAATTGCTGGAGCCATTCAGCATGGGTATCAGTGTTGTCCTGGGGACCAGGAATTGTCTGATCTGGTTGGGAGGAATCTTTAAAAACCTTAGAAATAGCTGGGCATGGTGGCACACACCTGTAATACCAGTACTTAGGAGGCTGAGACAGGAAGATTGCAGGTTTAAGAACAGCCACAGAAATATAGTAAGACTCTCAGCAAACCTAGCAAGACCCTATTTTAAAAAATAAAAAGGGCTGGAATTGTACCTTGCAGGTAGAATACCCCTGGGTTCAATCTCCAGTAAATAACAAAAATTTAAAAGAAAGAAAAACCTTAGAAGTTACTGTTTGTTACTGCTTTTCTTTTTGAGACTTTTCTATATTCTGGCTCATATATCGGTGACTCCATGAATTACCATCAACTTTCCACAAGTTTATGTCTGTGATTAGCACAGACCAATCTGTTCAGGTTCAAATCACTTTAACAAATATTTATTGAATATCTTGTAATAGTGATACTGCTACTAGGAATAGTCATACCAACACAGCTACCAACATCATTGCCTTTAATTTCACTGGACTCTAGGAATCTGTCCCCACAACAAATCCTTTGAAGTAGATGTTACTATCACCATTTTATAAATGACTCAGCAGAGGCTAGAAATAAGAAACTTGCAAGGTGAAGGTCAGAGCCAGAACTAGAAATCAGTACACCTGCTATGCTCTAATCCCTTTGCTACCTGTCTTTTCATTGTGCCAAGTGCAAGGGGATTACAAGCACAAACAAGAAAGTCCTGGCTCATAAAGGATCTGTCATCGACTGAAGAAATAAGACAAACACATGTATCCATGTATCTGTGCAAAAGTGATCACCAAATGCAAAGCACCAAGTGTAATGAGGACCAGGAGGAGTCCTGGTTGCAGGCTTGGAGAGCAGTGTAGCAAATTGGGAAACAGACTTTGAAGAGGAGGCATCCAAGATGGGTAGGATGAATCAGATGAGTATCTTAGAGCTACTCTGTGGAGCTTTCTGAATCCTAAGATTAGGCATCCGTACTTGGTTCACAAGGTGCTAAGAAGCTGAGAGTGAGCAGGGGATGATGTAACCAGGATGTGCTTTGGAAAAGTTATCTAGCAGCTGGGCACAACCTTGAACATGGGGCAGTAGGCAGAGGGGCCAGTGAGACCTTCTGAGAACTGTCTGCTATGCAGTGATGGCAGCAAGTCCACAGCAGAGGCCCACAACTGTCTAGCTGAGAGTTTCTAACCTTCTAACATGAGGTAGAAACCTATGAACTGTTGCGATTACTCTTTAAAGTAATCCCACCACAAGTGTGCATGGTCACCTAGAACCTTCAAACATGGAGACAAGCTGAGAGCAAGAGTGATATGAATGCCTTTGAGCATGGAGTATAAGCATGTGGCACCATTCCGAAAAGCCTCTTCATATGTTTTCCTGAGTCACAACATATTTAGAGGCAGCAAATCTAGGGAAAAAAAATGGCAGCCAGGGGCAGCAAGAAGCCAGAAACAGCCATCTGACAAGAAAAGTGAAGGCAGAAAAGGTTTACAAATCAGACTCAAGGACCCCAAACCCACAGCAGTCTGGAAACACCTGACCCAGAAGCAAACAACTCCTGCTGCATTGTACTTATGAAATGATGGTGTCACAGTATTACAGTTATTAAATATGACAAGACAAGGCCCCAAGGAAACATGAAATTCCAACACCATTTGTGTAGTCAGATAGCTAGAGAATACATGGAAGACACACATTTCACAAAGTTCTCAGCATTTTACAAGGTGCATGCTTCAAGTGTCTGGAAAGCTCACTCCTGCAGAATGTTTCCTGGCACGTGAACAAGAGGATGCATATGCTCATGTTGATAACAGAACTGTCCCACTAATCATCCTGGACCGTCTAAATGTTTCTGACTCTGCTCCAATAAAGCATGCACAACAGTGGTGACGCGAACCATTTCGCAGTCAGCTTAGAAGAACCTGAGATTGCATACACCTCTGCAGCAGAACTCCTGAACACTGATCCTGTTGCAGTCATCGAGGGACGCCACTTCTCCTGGTACCCATGCCTTGCGCTCAGTGAGGGAAATACCATGCTTGTCTGACTTCTCTATCTTGGGTCCTAGCACAGAACCAAAAATTTAATTGGTGCTTAATACAATTTTGATTAAAAAATGAACAAAAGGGATAAGCCTCAATTAGGAAAATACTGTATTTGTTTGAAATGTCTATTGAAACAAATACAATCAGAACCAAAGTCACACCATGCAATTGGAAACTCAGCTGCAGTTTCTAGCAAGAAAGTATGGTTATTTAAACCATATTTAAAGCCTTTAATTTTAAAGTGGGGGGGGGGGCTTGTAAACAAAAGGTCTTTCTTCTTTGTGCTCTCACAAATTTGAAAGGACATAAATTGGACTGGCATGGGGTCTTGAGCAATGCCCACCAGATAGATCAGCTAAGTCTTCCCTGATGAACAGCCAGAGCTACTTTGGTCAGAAAATGTCAAAAGATACATTAAGCCAGGCACAGCGGCACATGCCTGTCATTCCAGTACTTGGGAGGGTGAGACAGAAGAATTGTCAAGGCCAGTCTCAGCAACTTAGTGAGACTCTGTATCAAAATTAAAAAAAATAAAAGGCCTGAGGTGTAACTCAGAGGTAGAATACACCTAGGTTCAATACCCAGTACCAAAAAAAAAAAAAGATGCGTTGGTAGCCAGACACAAGAAAACTAACAGGGCAATGTCAATGTCTAAACTAAAGGCTCTCTATCCAAGGAAAGTGCTGAAGAGAATTCACATTCTGGCAGCCAGCATTCACAGGCATGTCACATAAGGTAAGAAACTGCTGTAGACAGTGGGAGAAAGAGCAGACATCCATGATGCTAGATACGGGGAGAGCACTGAGGCTGGACATTAAGGTAGGAATCTAAAGAAATCATGATTGGGCTGAACGAAATATTGCCTAAGACAGTCAGAATTGAATGGGCTGCATCTCCAAGGGTGTGATAGATGCCTGGGTGGTATGATTCTTCAGGAAGTTCGGACAAAGCCAGCTTAAAACTAATTAAAAAGAAAAAGAAGAAGCTCATTGGTGATTTTATAGATAAGGAAGCAAGTAATGAAAAGTTAGACAGACAAAAATCAAAGGAGCAGAGTGAAATAAAGATAAACACAGCAATGCTCTGAAAAGATAAGGCATGAACAGCTTGGCGCAGAGTCAGGGGAGACATTAAGGGACAGGGTGAGGAGGAGTGACAGATGGGGCTGGTGCTGTGAATGGGCTCTGTGAAGTCTTCGCTTCCCAATTCCTAAAAGGAGCCGCCTCTTAGGAACATCTCCTAATGAGAGATTCCTAATGAGAAAGCGCAACGTTCAGAACGAATGGTGGAGGATGCTGGGCCAGGACAGACTCAATCCTGGGTCTCAGCGGGCTTGGGCTGTGTGGGCCCCTCTGGCTTTGCTTCACACATCCTCCTGAATCCTTCCTCTGGATCCCTGCAGTGTGGTTGTGGTGCTGAGAGCTACACTGCAGAATGGCTCAGAAGCTCCACACTCCTGTCCCCGAAATGCCTTTGTTTGGGGTTTCTCTACCAACCTCACCATCACCGGGCTTGTTTTCTCTCTCTCTCCCTGGGACGGAGCCAGGAGACTCTCATCCCCTGTGGTAGGACACTGATCAAAAAAGCAACTGTCGCAATTAGGTGTGTTTCTAACAGAAGAGTCACTTCTTGACGGAAAAGAAAGACAAGCAAATAATTTTAGTGTCATTTGCAATAATCCCCAGAATGAGAAAAACTTGACTTATGGGCAAAGAGCAGCATTTCTTCTGAGAACAAGAGAACCCTGATAATATACCCTAAATTTCCATTTAAAAAGAAATAGATGTCTCTGTGAGCTTATAGTATCAAGCATTTTCTAACTGAAACATAATAATGTATATATCAGAGGATCAGCAATAAAATTACTGGAAAATTACCCATTCTGACTCGAGTATGGAAGCTCTGCCAATTAAAATTATTTTATCTTGCAGTTAAAATGTTACCGTGAATCATGGGTCAGAGCCCTTATGCCAGCTGAAGGAAGAAAGAAGGAGCCCCACTAAAACATATCCACACAGAGGCCCTCTATCCATCCATGGGTTCTCAACCCACTGGCTCAGCCAACTGTGATCAAAAATACCTGGGAAAAAATTATGTCTGTACTAAATGTTTCCATATTTATTTTTGCTATTCCCTAAACAACACAGTAAACTATCTATGTAGCCAGGCTGTCTTCTGTATTATATAAATAATCTAGAGAGGATTTAAAGTGTACAGGAAGGTGTACCCTGGCTACATTCAAATACTACACCATTTTACACAAACATCTGCAGATTTAGGAATCCATGGGGACTCCTGGGATCATAGGTCTCCCTGTATTAATTCAGGCTGAGAACAATGAGGGCCAATTCCAAGAAGAATGATAAAAACTGTGTTGAATCCATTCAAAGGACAACAAAAGTCTGTTGCTGGAGAACTAGGTTACAGTCAGTCAAGATGTAGAAGTTTAATTCCTGGCTGACACCTTAGGCATTCTTGATTGAACCTTGGGCTAACATAAGCTTATCTTTCCAACAAAACCAAGGACACAATAGGGTAGAAGCTCTCTCTCTCTCTGTCTCTCTCTCTTTGTCTCTCTCTCTCTCTCTCTCTCTCTCTCTCTCTGGCACTGGGGATCAAACCCAGGGGCATTCTATCTCTGAGCTATATCCCCAGCCCTATTGTATTTTTTATTTTGAAACAGGGTCTCCCCAAGATATAGAAAGCCTTGCTAAGTTGCTGAGACTAGCTGCAAACCTGGGATCCTCTTGTTGTGACCTCCCAAATACTGGGATTGCAGGCATGTGCGACCATGCCTAGCTAGGAATTTTCTTTTAAGGATCAATATTAATTTCTTTGCATTCACAAGAATGGGAATCAAATAAATAAAAGCTATGAGTTTCTGTATATGGACCTACTTTCAAAAGCACTTAACCTACACAATTATATTTATTAAGTGTCCACAGTATACCAGGCCCTGTGGGAGAAAGTCTTGTCTTCCAGGGTCCACAGACCTGTGATGGATGGAAGGGCACTGAGGCTGTCTGTGCATACATAGTGGGTCCCAGACAAGAGGCATCAATTCCATCTGGGAAAGAGGATCCTTGTGTCACCTTAACCTTTGGTTCAACTGGCAGACAGGTCTTAAAAGAGCCTACTATGGAAAAGAAACATGTGATTCCTAAAAAGTCAGCACAAATCAGTTCTTTCTGGTCTTGACACAGCATAATCTCATTCTTTTCTCCTTTCCCCCACCAAATTTCTGATGTTCAATATAGAAATAACATGTTCTCTGTTCAGGGTTGTTTATTACAAGGCACCAGTCAGATCTGACAGGAACACAAGTAGCAGAAGAGCTGAAGCATCATCTTAGTTACCATCAAAAGACTTCCTGGTTAGCCAGAGTAGAGAAGCAGAGCACAAAATACAGTCCCCCAGAGAGCATCCAAGTCACTTCTTCAAGTTCCCAGGTCAACAGGGAAGTACACTAGCAAAAAGATGGAGCTTTGGGGTCCCGCAGATTAGAGATTGAGACCAGCTTTGCCACTAAGAGGCTGGGCGACCAACCTCCCTGCCTCTTTCCTTACATATAAGTGAGGGACAGAGTAACAGCAAGATCCACCTGTTGGCCCCGCATGTACAGTCTGTTACAAGGTGCCTCCCTCAGTCAAGGCTCCATGGACACTGCAACACACTCTGCCACAAGCATGTGTCCAGCTTTGTCATTTTCACTGCATTCTTAACATACCAAGTCAGCCATCTCCCCACACCTAGACCTCATTAAAAACACCTGCTCCACTGAAACTGAATACTTACAATGCTAAATTTTATGCTATGCATATTTGACTCCATTTTTACATAGTATAGGAAGAGGCAAAACTATAGAGACAGTAAGCAGATCAGTGGTTGCCAAGAACACAGCAGATTTTTAGAGCAGTGAACTATTTTCTATGATGTTATTGTGATGGATAGAGGACTTTATGTTTGTTAAAACCTATAGAGCTATACAACTCAAACAATGAGTCCTAATATAAACTGTGAACTTTAGGTAATAATAATGTATCAATAACCACTCATCATTCGCAACACAATGTACCACATTATTGCAAGATACAATAATGGAGAAGCTGGAGGGGTAAAGAAGCAGTACACAGAACATGCTGTACTTTCTACCCCATTTTTCTGTAAACCCTAGAGTTCCCCTCAGAAAGATAATTTTCTAAAATCACAACAAAAATTACATGTAACAATGATGTTATACCAAACAAATCCACAACAATCCCAAGTATAACTGGCATCTAAATATTATGAACAAGAAATAAAACTATGGCAAAGGCATTCTGATTTTTTTAAAGGAAAACTGAATCCCAGCCCGTTTTCCCTGGTGCTGGCTCTCCTGACAGCCCAGAAGATCTCTCTGGCCAGGTGTCCTCTGTGGAACTGAGCTGGACTGGACACCAGTGAGACCAGAAGGGCTGTGACTATAGGGGAGCCTTCTGGACCCTGTCATCTCTCTCCCCACTGTCATTACATGTTTCATGGTCATCTTAAGAAGTGACACTTACAAGTGGATCACTGTGAATCAGGCCAGAACTAATGACATCCCTTAAGGAAGGGTTATTACACCTCGAGGCAGGACACGGTTTCCCTTTCTCAAAGATGGGAACTTTTTATTTTCCCCTCTTCACTCATTCCCAGCCCCAGTAAGGGTTCAATACAGGAGGTACACTCAGCTCAGAGAAATGGGGGCAGCATCCTTATAAACCCTGGCACAGGAAGACAGATACCACAACATGAGTGATATCTTCCCAGCTCCCTATAGTTATATAAACTCAAAATAGCTATGAGAGACACCTGATTTTCTACAAAGCTGTAATTCAAATACTATGCATGCAATTTTCGTGGGGACAAAAAGGCAAAAGGATCCAGTAACTAATCAATATCCTAAGGCTGGAAAGGCCAGGAATCCTCCGCAGCAGAGCAGAGGCCATTGGGAATGGTGTAAGGCTTAGAGGTACTCCAGACAGTGAGCACTGGCAGTCACTAGATGCTCCATTAAATTATTCAGACCCTCATGGAGAAAAGGTTCTGGGCTTCCCATTCTCCGCCAATGTGCTTCTGGGGCTCTCCCAGGCCTGCTCCCCTCCCCTCTCACCACAGGGCCCTGCTCAAAGTCTTGCAGGCCACCGCAGAGAGCTAGAATTGGGCAGGCTGTGAGGCCTTCACTCTGCACAGGTATCCTCTTTTATGGCCAGCTGCTTTAACAGCAGTGCTTTGAAGCCTGTTTTTACAGTAGCACTGAAGGTAAAAGAAGTCAATGTCAAGAAAAACATACATTAAACATTTCTTTCTATAGATACTCAGATAAGGCAGAAATTATGAAAAAGAAACTGGAATCGCTGGAGTTTGGATCACTTCAACTCACTTATTTTACTCTTGGGGAAATAAAGACACCCCCAACCTGCCACCTACAAGAGAAAACATAAAATCCTTGACTTGCTGGCAACTATCTGGCCTCACTTAACATAATAGTCTCTAGTTCATCCATTTTCCTACAAATGACATAATTTTGTTATTCTTTATGATTGGGCAAAATTCCATTGTGCATATATACCATACTTTCTTTATCCATTCATCTGTTGATGAACATGTAGGTTGATTCCATAATTTTTCTATTGTGAATGTAGAATGAAAATAGATCCCTATTTCTCGGTCTGCATAAGAGTCAACTTAAGAAAAATCAAAGACCGAGAAATTCTGCAATTACTAAAAGAAATGCATGTTTCTATTCATCAAAAAAAAAGAAGCAGATGCTTACAATTAGGTACACTTATGCATATATTACAATGATGCACATTATCCTGATGTACCATTGCTCTACTATACACATTATCAAACATAAAAAAATTGAATTTTTAAAAGAAGTATTCCAATTTTTTTTCTCCCTGCACTGTTGAAGAGCATCTTCTTTAGAAATTAGTAGGTTGGCCAGGCATTGTGGTGCACGTCTGTAATCCCAGTACTTGGGAGGCAGAGACAGGAAGACTGCAGGTTCACAGCCAGCCTCAGTATGGTAGCCAGCCCCTCTACAACTCACTGAGACACTGTTTCAAAATGAAAACATAGGACTGGGGGTGTATCTCAGAGGTAGAATGCTCTTGGGTTCAATCCCAAGTACTACAAAAAAGAAAAAAAAAAAAAAAAACAGTAGGCTGGCTCAAGGCTTCTTAAAAACAGAGTGGAACTGGAATCTGCCTGGGCCAGGGATGGGGGCTCAAAACAGCTTTACTGCCCTCCTCCCTCAAGTTTACTAAATTAACTCTCTGGGGTATGACCTGCAAATCTGCATTTAACAATATCCTCAAGGGAGACTTAAGCTCACTGAAGTTCTGGAAGCTCTTCTCTGGATTAAGTAAAATTTCCCAGGAGGAGAGGGGAAAAAAAAGTTTAAGAACTCCCTTTTTGCAGTAAATTGGCTTCGAGTGCTTACTATCCAGGAGAGGCCGCCTGAGCAGTAAGCACTGTAAACTGTTTTGTGATGTGGGGGCGTCAGTCCACACACAAGCCTGAGATGGAAAGTAGGGGATTTGGCACACAAACACACAAACCCTGCAGCCACATGGGAGGGATACCGGGGCTGGTGGCTCCCGCTTGGAGAAGGTCACCTGCTGAGCTCAAGGGCTGGGATGGGGCGCTGCCCTCCCAGCACAAGCTTAGCCCTGCACCTACGCAGGCAATAATTTATCCAACTGCAAACTTCAATTTCAAACCAATCAAAGAATGGGCAATTGACCTAAATAGAAATTTCTCCAAAGAAGAAATACAAATAGCCAAGAAATATATGGAACAATTTTCATCATTCGCGATCAGGGAGATGTAAATCAAAACTACTCTGATATTCCATCTGACCCCAGTTAGAATGGCAATTGTCAAGATTACAAACAATAACAAATTCTAGAGAGGATGTGGGGGGAAAGGAATAATTGCACACTGTTGGTGGGATTCTAAATTAGTACTGTGGAAATCAGTATAGAGTTTCCTCAAAAGACTGGGAACAGACCTGGGTGTGGTGGGGCATGCCTGTAATCCCAGTACTTGGGAGGCTGAGACAAAAGGATCACAGGTTCCAGGCCAGCCTCAGCAACTTAGCAAGCCCCTCCATAACCTAGTGAGATCCTGTTTCAAAATAAAAAGGGCTAAGGATGTAGTTCAAAGGTAGAATGCCTCTGGGTTCAATCTCCAGTGCCCCCCCCCAAATAACTAAAAAAGACTAGGAATGGAACCACCATATGACCCAGCTATACTATTCCTCAGTATCTAAGAACTAAATTTAGAATACTGTAGTGATACATTCATACCCATGTTATGACAACACAATTTCCAATAGCCAAATTATGGAACCAACCTAGGTGTCCATCAATTCCATCAATTGATGAATGGAAAATGAAATTGTGTAAATACGCAATGGAATTTTATTCAGCATAAAGATCAAAACTATGTTATTTTCAGGAAAAATGGATAGAACCAGAGAATATTATGCTAAATGAGATCAACTAGGTACAGAAGGTCAAGGGATGGACGTATGCTTTTTCTCATGTGTGGAAGATAGAGAGAAAATAAGGAAAGGAACTTCCTGATAATAAGCAGTAAGATCAATAGAATAATGGGAAGAGATCTGGGGAGGAGGGAAACAGGGGGAAAGGAGGCCCAAGGAAGGAAAAAACACCAAATAATATGTCCATATATGCAGGTTTCACTAACAAGCTTACTAGCTCATATGGAGAAAGAGAAAGGGATGGTGGGATGGGGTGAGGAGGGAACCACCCAAGAGACGTATGTTCTATGAGCGTATCGCTTTGAATCTCCCTATGATACGTAATCATAGTACACAAGTCTGCTACCTGACTTACACTCTCTTATTGATTCAGGTTTATCTCCTGGGCTCCAGGAGTTTTCAGTTTACACTGACCACTAAATTGCTTAGCATTGTTCTTATCAATGAGTTGTCATCTAGTCTACTGGTCTGAAGAGAGCATATGACAATTTTTGAAGCATCAGGTTTCTGCTCTTAAATCTGGGTCACGCTGTTCCTGGAATCACATTCTTCCTCCCCTTCCCCACTATTTCCACCACCTGGGCTACTCCAGCCAGGTACCCCTACATATACCTCTTCTCAGAGCCACCCTATACACAGACCAACTTTCCTCTCCAGAAATGTATGTCTTTATAATAACACACAGTTTCATTGCCTCATAGGCTGGCTTTGTGGATAAACTTCATCTGCAGCTCAAGAAGATAAGCTTCTCTGATCTCGAAGCCCTCTTATTTTTAAATGTCTCTCATGTCTACCCAGTGCACACAAGTATGTTCAAGGAAGGCTCAGCAGATCCACAGCCTAAGCTACTCTAGTAGGAACACTCCAATATACCTGTAGGTGACACAGTAACATTATATTCCTTCTGTACTATTTTTACATATTATTAAAATAAATATTATATAGACGCTGATGGGCTCAAGGCCAAGCTCGCCCACTTGCCAGCTGTGTGATCTTTGGCAAATGACTTAGCTCTGTGAGTCAGATTCCTCTTCTATAAGAAAGCAAAATAGTAACAACCACCTCTTAATATAATCATGAAGATGAAATAAACTTATACACGTAATAGGATTAGAGCCATGTCTTACCATTGGAAATACTTAATGTTATCAATTATGCTATTAACAATTATTAATTATCATTATTTATGACCTATGAATATGCCAAATACCCAGATACCAAAAAAATGAATCAAATAAAATGAAACCAAAAAGCCTCACTCAGGCTTGGGAGTCAGAGGGGATGGAGTTCACTGCATATGCTCTGTAAGTACCACACCACAGGTAGCTAAGACAATGCAAAGATTTTAATCTCCCACGGAATCAGCAGATGGCTCAATGAAGGTTTTCAGTACCTGTTGATACTAATTGCCAGGGATACTACAACCCTTACTAGCTTCTCAATACTTTGAAATATTTGAGCTCCTGGAGAAGGGGATGTTGGTAGTGATAAACACAAGCCCCTATTCTTAGGCACTAAACAATGCCATCCCATTAGTGCATAGGAGATGGAATGAGTGAACCAACCTTCCTGGCCCCTTCGGGTCAGGGGTGCTACTGCTCTGAATTTTTCGATGTGTCTACACTGCACCCCCAGGTCTCATCATCGCTGTGTATAGCCTCCCACTACATCTCCAGCCAGCTACTCAGCTTGGGGTGGTTGGGCATAACAACTCAGAACTCAGGGGCTAGGTCAATGAAACTACCCTAAGCAGCACTACTATCAGGATAATCAGCCACTGTGAAGTCTGAGTCCTGGGAAATGTGAAGGATAGACAGAACAAACATGGCAGGCTCTGAAAAGAAGGTTCAGAGGGGACATGGAGAAGAGTACGGAGAGCAGAGGATGCCAAGAGGCAACTGCAGGTGGTGGTAGTGCCAGAATGTCCTGGCCTTGTGCCCCATGGTAAGGAGGGTGGTGACTTATTAGGCACCTGGCCTCTGCCCCAACCACACCTTGAACTTTCAGAACTATGAGTCAAAATAACCTTTTTCTCTTCATAAGTCTGTTTATCTTATAGGAATAGAAAGTTAACTAACACAAAAGGTAATTTTAGATGCTGATGAGTTTCATGAATATAAGGCATAAACAGGGTAACATGAGAGAAAATGATAGGGCAATGGTGAGTTGGGGGAGTGGAGGGTGGGTTGAGGTAGAGTGGGAGGACTCTATCTTAGGCAAGATGGCCAGGGAAGGTTGCTCCCAAAAGGAGAATCGGAGGTAAACTCTGCATATTAAAGAAGGGCCAGATGATACTGCTCACAGAGACACCCCATGCAAGGGCACCAAAGAGAGAGCAGATTGGCACTTCCAAGCAGCTCATGGGAGAGCCACATGGGAGCTCAGCAGGAAAGGAGCTGGGAGAGGCAGGAGGGGCCAGAGCCAGGCCATGAGTTTAGATTTCATTGTAAATGAAATGAGAAATGATAGAGGAAAATAAGTTTCCTGCAATAACAAACTGAACTCCTGGCATTAATATAGCTTGCTTTTATGCATAAATTCTCAAGATTGCAAAATAACCCAAGGTCAGTGAAGTAGTATGGCCATGAGGATGCTGGGCTATCTGGTGATGCTGCTTAATACATGTGGGGACACATTTGTTACAAGACGTAGACTCTTCATGTGCCATGAGACAGGTGGGTTGCAGTCAGGGGATTCCAAAGCCTATCTAGTTCACCAATGAATCAAGTGTCCCATAATATACAAGCCCTTCCAAACACACTGGCGAACTTCAGAAAGGAGTATATGTAAGCTGGGGACAGGCACTCTCTGCTTCTTTTCTTATTTCATCCGAGCACAAATAGACACACACACACACACACACACACACACACACACACACACACCCTGGGGGAGGCGGGGAGGATAATGATAATGGGAGAAGGGAAGATGGAGTGAAGATATGGAAAGAAGAGAAACATAGCTGGAAGTTGTCTTCAAGTCCAGTTATCCTGTTTTCCTGCAGCAATACCAATATGCTCACAACCTGCTTAGTTCATAAAAGAAAAAGAGAGTGCGCATGCCGCAGTGGGCTACAGTTCACATTGTAGACTCAAGGTAAACAAGCCTCAGCATTTTATTTCTGCATACCCATCACCCAAGCCAGAGGAGAGAAACATTGTTCCTGAATGTTTTCTTACTGGAGTGCTTTTGTGTGCCAGTGATTGCTGTAATTTAACCTCCAAAATAAAGCAGAATCATCACTGGATGACAATTCATAGCACAGTTTCAGAACTGTTTACGTCTTCCATCCAGCTCTGCTGTGATTACCATTTACTGGTGTTGTCTGCCTTTGGGGAACATCTGCACAGCCCGGCCAATGGCCATGAGGGTCAGACAAGGCATCCAAACATTTCAGATGCGAGTGACTAGACTACATCTTAATGACCAGTGGCTTGATTTTCTGGTGTGGACAATAAAATAGACTATAAAGCATTCCAATGATTCAGCTGTCCACCCTAAAGCCTTGTGTCTTCCTGGTAAGTCATTCTGAAGACACACATGGCTATACAGTGCCTTCTATAAGAGGAAGATGGACTGGCTGGCTTGTTATGGGAGGGAGAGAGGAATGACACTGGGATAACACTGCAAAGAACAGGAAGGCAGGCAGGCAGGCAGGGAGGAAAAAGACGAGGCATGAGAGTTTAGAGGCACAAAATCAAGTATGAGGAATGCTAAAAAGTTTGCATCAACAAATCTTCCTCCACTCAAAAAGGTACAACCTGATCTCCCCAAGAGGACTTTTTGCTATTGCAGGATGGCTGGGTTTTCAGATAAGGTAGACACAGCAAAACTCAAGCAATGCAGGCACTAGCCAGAGTGTAAATAGTGCACCCATTTTTAAGGAATCCTTAAGATATAGGGGGTTGTGCAGTGATGGAAAAGATGAACGTGGGTTTTGAGATCAGACACTCCGTCTGTAGATCTGCTCTGCAAAGCTTTCTCTCTTTGACCTGGGACTTCCATGATCCTGGTGTATACTCGAAAGGTTTAAATGTGTTCCCTCCCCAATTCAGGGATTGCCAATGTGACAGTATTAAGAGACGAGGCCTTAAAAAGTGATTAGGCCAAGAGAGCTCCTGCCTCATGAATGGAAACAGGTACCCTTGTACAAAGGTTGACAGAGGGAGTGATACTTTTGCCCTTCTGCTTTCTGCATAAGAGGATGCAGTATGAAGACCCTCACCAGATGTCTGGTGCCTTGAGCTTGAACTTCCTGACCTCTAGAACTGTGAAAGGATATGTCCTTTGTAAATTATGGGGCCTCAAGAAGATAACTATCAACCTCATAAAGGTGTTGAAAAATGAATGCAATAATGTACACAAAGCCAAGTTAGGAGTCCAGATACAAAGAAAGTAATTAGAAGTTCACTATACAAATTATCATTCTACCTTTAACTATAGCTGGAACTTCAGATGTTTGCTATATCTGCCCACCACCATGCATGTGGCTAGCTGCATAGGCTAGCTGGCTGTTTGCCTGTCTATCTATTTATTTCTCTATCTACTATCTATCTATCCATCTTTCACTCTGTGTCTGTGTGTATATAGAAGGTTAAATTATTCATACTCGTAGCACATTATTATCCTTGACCCATGTGATGCACCCTCTTCGATGATATTGTCCTTTCCCACTGTCATTAAGTCTAATGGATTTGATGGGTATCATTAACTGTGCATGCTCTATAAAATACACTGTTTTATATGCTTTTAATTTACATAGGTGCTCTTATGTTACAAATCTTATTTTGTCTTATATGCATTGTTTTACTCAAGATGAGCACGGGGATCATTGTATGAGGATGGCCACATTCAGCACATTTGACTTGTTCCTTGCCCTAATGATGGTGTTCTGGGGACTCTCAGGCTGCCTCCACAATCATGCTGCAACTGGCCTCTTCACCTTTTCTTTACTTACCATATTTTTAAAATTCTTTACTGGTATATTATAGTTGTACATAGTAGATTCATAATGAAACATTTATATATGCTCATAACATTGTTTCTTTAAATCAACTCACATAACTTACATAAACATGCTTTGAAGGGTAATTATATTCATTCTAGTATAGATTAAAATACATATATAATTACTAAAATTGTCAGGAAGTTATGAATGTGTGGTCCCTGGGGTCCCACATGTACTTCAGACCACTAAAGGCTGGCCAGATGCTTGTCCACACTGAACACCACCCTGTGCACAGCTGAAAGATCTAGTTTCCTTATCTAAGTGTTCTGTTTGACTTTCAGCTGTGCCTTCTCTTAAATGAGCAAGAGTGTGAGAGAATCAAGTGATACCAAGAGGACGCCCCTTTGGACTCTGGGGAAATGCTGCCAAGCAGGGCCTGTCACCCATCGCCCTTCTTGAGGACCCGGCCTGGCAGCTGAGCTCCCGAGGAAGCCGGGCTGTGTGAAGTGGGAGGGCTTTCCCAGACATGAGACAAGCAGAAGGGAATTCTCCACAACCCATGGGTGACTGGCTTGCTAACAAAAGTCTCTTGGGATTCTGAGGAGGGAAAGTCGCTTCTAAGTTACCTCACTAAAATAGTAGTTGCCAAAGAACTGAACATTGTACTTTTTTTATTAATACATATTCACTGTCTATTAATGAGGTACAGTGTGGTATTTTGGCACATGCATGCAGGGTGCACTGATCAGATCAGAGTAGCTAGCATTCCCTCACCTTCTGTTTTCCTTATGTTTGGAGATCTTGAGCTCCTCCCTTCTAGATCTTCATATGATATAATAGATTAGTGTGAACTATAGTCATTCCAGAACTAAATTTTTAAAATACTCTCACATGTTACTGTTAAAAGTTCTATCACATCTCCATATTCTCTGCCTGATCATACTCATAATTAGAACAACAATAACAGTGACCAGGAGCCAATCATGGTGGTGCACATCTGTAATCCCCCTACTATGAGCTGAGACAAGAGGATTGCAATTTCAAGGCCAGCTTCTGCCACTTAGCAAGACTCTCAGCAACTTAGCAAGACTTTGTTTCAAAAGAAACTTTTTTTTACAAAAGAGTATAACTCATAGGTAGAATGCCTCCAGGTGCAATCTCCAATAACTAACACACACACACACACACACACACACACACACACCTAGTCCTGATGAAATAAAAGAATTATGCACCAGGCACTGAGCTAAAATACTTTATACAAAATAGTCTCATTGGACTTTCAAAATACCTCTGTTAGGTAGGTGTTTCTATCTCCACTTTATAGATAAAGAACACTAACACTTAGGGAGTGGAGATAATTGAGCAAGATTATTTAGCTATTAAGTGACAGATAGAGGATTTGAACCAAGGGAGTCTGGTGCCAAAACCAGAGCCTGCTTCTGGTCTGCTCTATTACATATTTACATATGCAAATAAGAGCAAATTACCACATACAAATGTCCTCTATGTACTAGACACCAGGTGCCAATGCTGCACCCACATTTCCTCATTTCACGACCCTGTAAGTTCTTAGTGTGCTGTATGATGGCTTCAGTCTCGAGAAGGACGCACAGCCTGGGCTTGGCGCCCAGGGTCTCATGGAGCCAGCCTCAAGCCCTGTCCTGAGAGTCACAATGACTTCCATGTGTTATCATGTCCATTTTTAAAGTGAGGAAACTGCAAATCTGGCTAGCTCTCACAGCCGTTAGTGACAGTTAATATTAGGTTTCTGGCTCCAAAGCCCAGCCACATATAGTCCCTCCCAAAGAAAAGATGAACCCAGTCCCAAAAGCCCGCTGAAGAGCTCAGTGCATCAAAACTCCACAAGCAAAGTCAATGGTGTGTGCAAACGCCCTGTGCTTCCACCTCTACTACCCAGGGTAATTCCCTAGACTGGTTCCTTCAAAGGCTAGGACCACTGAGACAGACTAGGAGCATATCGTTCCAGGAGTCATTGCTAAACGTCAGCAAAATTACAGGATATTTCCTTATTACTTCCTTTAAAGAGGTAAGATTCAATGGGATATAAGTTCTAGAATTAACAGGTGACTGTCTTTCTTGGGCTGGCCCACTGAAATAGGAGACTTCCCAAAACAGGACAATCCTGAACTGGTCCATCTGCTACATGTAGGTGAAAATAAAGCAACTCTCCTTGCTTCTATGAAAACAGACTTCTCAGGGTATCTCCCAGAACAAGAGGCCGCTGGGACTTCCTGGGAACCTCCTCTGAGTTGGGCCTGGAGCTCTGTGGTGGGTCCACAGGCTGGACAAAGCATCTATTCTCTGCAGTCACCAAAGCCCGCTCGGCAGGAGAGGGATGGGCCACAGGAAGGCCAGGACTCCTGCTGCAATCTGGAGGGGCCATCTCAGGGCTGCCTCTGATTACTGAGAGGGCAACATGCTTTTCTGGGGGAAGGAGGGGTGAATACAAATCAAATACCAAAGAAAGGCAGAGAATGCACAGCGTCCACCAGGAGGAAAGGAGGCAACCAGTGAATGAACAGAGACAGAAATGCACGCCTAGCTGTTTTCTGCCTCTTAGGATGACACCCCAAGTTGTCTTGTGATGGAAACAGTTCAAATAATGCTGTGTGCATATATGAAACTATCAACCCCAATCTCAATAACATGGAGAGAGAACAAGAGGAATAGGGTGGGATCACGAGGGAAACTCACCAACTGCTGTGTGCATGTATGTTTCTGCCACTCTGAACCTCATTACAATATATAATTACAATGCACCAATAAAAGTACATTGAAAAGGTCAGGCATGCCTATAATCCCAGTACTTGGGAGGCTGAGGCAGGAAGATTGCAAATTCAGGGCCAGTCTCAGCAACCAAGATCCTGTTTCAAAAATAAAAATAAAATAAAATAAAATAAAATTGGGCTGGGGGTGTAACTCAGAGGTAAAATTCCCTTGGGTTCAGTTACCAGTATCAAAGCAAACAAAACAACAAAAATACATTGAAAAAAAATCATCCCATGAGCACCTACTGCCCACCCATCCAGGTGTGTGAGTGCCTGGCTCACGCAAATACAGAGGTGCAATGGCTAATACAGGGAATAAAATGCACCAACAGCTGCCCTAGGGAGTGGTGAGGGGAGCATTCAAATAAACACACAAATCAGCCACCTTGACTGCCGTGAGCCCTACCTGGCAGACTCAACCAGGGCCCCTCGTCCTGGATTCCAGCCTCACCCCCATTCCATCTTCCTGGCCATTCCTTAAACTCAACTCCCTCTGGGTCCCCCTCCAGCTTCCACCAGGCTGCTTAACTCGCTCCTGGGGTGTGCCTCCCAAGGAGCCAGTGCTCCCTCAAATAGCCTCCCCCATTCTTCTAACTCCTGACTTCTGTAGGTCAATCTCCCTTGGAGCCTGGAAACTCCACATGGAAGGAACCAGCATTTCTTCCTGCCAGCTGTAAGTCCGGTCAACGTAGCCATCCCGAGGCCTCAGGCGGACACAGCTCACAGCCCACCATGCAGATGTAGCTGACAAGGTCCAGGAAAGGCAGGGCAGGCAAAGTGAGCATCCACCCCACCCACCGGCAGGCGGCAGGGGGATGAAGGGAATTTGGGATCAGGAGAGAGGACAGGTAAATTATCCCTTTACTCTTGAGCTTTTATTTAGCCCTCTTGAAGTGACAAGAAGGCTCTGAGAAAAGTACCCTGCATCCTGCTCCCGGCAGGCATTAGTTTAAAGCATCACTTGCCCATCCAATTTCCAGCTGTGGGTACCAGATGAACCAGAGAACCTGAACTTGATTTGTGTATCCGGGTGTGTTTCAAAGCAGCATTAAGTAGATACACATGCACGCCCACATGTCTCATACCTGTGCGAATTCCATCTCAGTAAAGCTGCTTAAAAGACTGCAAGAGTAACTGGGTCTTGTGTTTTCAGGATTGGTCCAATGATTAGATAACTCGTTTTCAAATGCTAACAACTCAGTTATTAAGACAAGTTATACACATGACACACATCAGAGGGGAGATGTGAGAAACTAATTTAAAGTCATTGACTATGCAAATGTGAAATTTCAAAATATGTAAATGTACCACACTGTGATAAAAAGGAAAGATGCATGGGGCTAATTTTTTCCTGTTAATTCTGCTAAAATAACTCCTTTATTGGCACATTCCTGCCATGGTGAGCTCTTGATGTTGTTGTTGATGAAGGCTTAATGCTCTTTTTTTTCCAGAACAGTTTGATGAATTATTTTTCTTTCTATAAGGTGCCTGCACAGAGAGATAAGTGCCACATATTCAAATGCAGCCCCTTTCAGTATTTTTCACCCTTCCTCCACATGAGAGCTAGGGCCTCCTCAGACATCGCTCTAGTGGGGAAAGTACGAAGTATTGCTGGGGAGGGAGACGGAGGTATCACTCTGGCTTTGATTCTGTGAATGACACCAGAATGGGAGTTATTTAAATGGACCAGGTGTTCTTTGAGAGGAGGACAGAATACATGGCAAAACAAGGAGGACTTTCTTAGGGGCAAGAGCATGAAACAAGGACTAAAATCCTAAAATGTTAAAGATGAAAAAAATCCAACCAATGGTCACAAACTTAAGAAAAATCCCATGTCCTCTTATCATGCTTTCTTACCCTGCGTCCTCTAAATGTCCTTCCCCAAGAATCATGTAGCAGTAAGTTTTTAATCTAACTTCATAGGACTGTATTATTTAAATGAGGTAAAATATGGAAAATATATCACAGTGGCTTGGGAAATGGGAAGCATTCAGTGACTTGAAGATGCTGCTGTCCATGTCTAGAATAACAGTGACAATGACCCCAGCTGACTTTCTGCCAGGAAATCATGAAATCTCTTACTGAAGTACCTTTCATATAAGTTTTAAATTTCATCCATTCAAAGACTCTTCTATGTTCCCTAAAGGAGACTGATCTGACCAATGCAGGAGCTGCAAACTCAATGTTTTCTGGGGCCGAAGCAACAACATAAATGCCTGGGGAGCTGCATGGATGTCCACATGTTGAGTACTTCTTGCTGATTGTGCAATGTAGGGATGGTGGCTCTGGATAGTTACCTTTCCATTTCATGAGCTTTAAATCTGGATATTTTTATATCACTCCTTCATATTTTTATATATGATTCATTTTCCCTTTTAAGCCCCATGCAAACCAAGTAAAACTGACCCTGGCCAGGTGTGCTGGTGCACACCTGTAATCCCAGTACTTAGGAGGCTGAGACAGGTAGATCACAGGTTTGAGACCAGCCTCAGCAATCTAGCAGAGTTGGCCTCTGGGGACAGATGTGATAGAGATGGTTTATAAGAAAGAATGTCCAGCTTTCACTTGGCAAAAATAAATATAGCACAGAGTCTGTGGCCATCATCCTAAAAGCTGTGTGTGAGGGAGAAGTTGTGACATGCACATGCTATGTCCAGACCTTAAGTAATCTCCCTCCCACATGCTTGATCTCTTTGTAGGGTGGCAGGTATTGCTTTCCACCTCGCATGCTCAGTCCCACTTTGCCTGTGTCCTCCTGCCTGACCAGGAGGCCAATCCATCTCAAACGCCTTTTTAAGCCGGGTGTGGTGGTACATGCCTGTAATCTCAGTACTTGGGTGGCTGAGACAGAAGGATCACAGGTTCAAGGATAGCCCCAGCAACTTAGTGAGACTCAGCAACCTAGCAAGACCCTCTTTCAAAACAAAAATAAAAAATTAAAAAGGGGGTGTGGCTAGGAAGTAGAATGCCTCTAGGTTCAATCTCCCCAGTGCTACAAAGAGAAGGAGGAGGAGGAGGAGGGGGAGAATGACTGAGCAGGCTGGAGTGGGAGCCACAGGTGTACGAGTCTGGTATGGTTATTGCCTCTTCACTTCCCAGTCTCCACGGAAGCAGTTCTTGGGAGAGTGAGCTCCTGCCCTGACCATTACATGCATGTGCATGTCGCACCCTCTCCCTCACACATAGCTTTTAGGATGATGGCCCAGACTCTGTGATACATTTATTTTTGCCAAGTGAAGGCTGGACATTCTTCCCTATGAACCATGTCTACCACATCCGGGCCCAGAGGCTAACTTCCTGAGTTTTGTGTGCTCCAGCCTCGGATGCCTCCATCTTCCCTCTTCAGCTGGTTCCCATCCACTGGCTTCTTGGGAGCCAGTATATTTGCCCAGCCCAATGTCTGTACAGAGACACCTGCTTGAGGTAAGAATATTGCTCCTCATTGGCTGATATGGAGATGCCCACAACAACTCCTGACATCACCAAGATGTGGAGTCTGCTTTCTGATGTCACCCGGGAGTGCTGGGGGTTCCTGGAGAAGTTACTTTCAAAGCAACCCATCAGATGGCCAGATGAAATGTTCCAGTCACTGAGTTCAGGGAGGGAGGTACTCTAAGAATATTACCTAGGATATGATTCTCCTCCCTAACTAACACACACAAAAATCAATTAAAAAGCACAAGGGGGGCTCACATTTGTCCCCAATAGTACAAAAGCATTATGTGTTGTCTATTCAAGCAGCAAGCAAGCTGGGATGTGCAATAAATGACATCCCAGCTGATTTTTAACAAAGACTCTGATTACTCTTGAGGGCTGTCAGCTCTCTGCTGAATGCAGTGTAAATGAAACACCAATGAATTCCTAACTACCTTTTCATTTTATCCTCATAACCTAATTTAGAAAACATAAATAATTTCACTGTTTGCAGGCCCAGCTGCTCCTCACCTCCATATGAGAAACTGAGGAAAGACCAAAAAGCTACAGCAGATGCCACGGATGTGTCCCCAGTTACACACAGTAAATAGCATTCAGTGTGTTCCAAAAACCGTTGGATTGTTGCTAGTAATTTACACAAGTACAGCCAGTGGTCTTTTAACACCATTGTTGTTATCGTGGTTCTCTTCTGTCAGTTAGCTCTGTTGATGGTGACACTTCAGTGAGTCACCATAATTCCCTCCCACCCACAAAGCTTTTTAAGATTTCTTTCACCTTGCCTGATGATAAATTAAGTGGCATTATTTTCTACCTGGCCCTGTGTGTTGAAACATTAACATAATATTTTGAAGATAGATCAGAACTGGAACAAGCACCTTGGTGCAGCACTGCTATGCCTTACCCATCAGTCCTCTGGTTCAGATGAGGCGCCATGCATACATCCCACCTGCAAGACCAGCACCTGGCTCTGGGAGCGACAGCAGCCAGGCAGTCAGAGAGTAGGGCAGGCTTGGACTGGTCTCCAAGCGGGCTTCCTGATAGGGTATAATTACTACTCACGCTAATGGCAGGAACTAGCGCTGTAATTTCACAAGGGGCTCCATGGCCAGGAGCCTCTATTTTTCAGGCTGCTGGTCCACTTGGTCTTGATCAAAGCCACTGGGAATCCTTCACAACAGGATTTTATAAGTGGAGAAAAAGTGGGCAATAGAAGTGGGGAATATGATTTTATATGACATTTCACTTTGAATGCAAAAAGAAATTTGTTTTTTCTTTTTTGTTGCACAACAGAAGCCAAGTCCAAGCCCCATGTGTGATTACAGAAGTGGCGCACTGAGTGGGGAGGAGGGCAGGAAAGGCCCAGGAAATGCTGAGGATCTCAGCAGATGTCTTGCCCAGCATGGGAGTTCATGACTCTGTCACGACCAGTGTGGCAGGTTCACTCATTCACAGATACCATCGAGTATCTGCCTGGGTCCTGGGGATATAAATGGGACACAACTGTCAGGATCTCACTCTCATGACACTGGGGGGTCTAGTGGAGGGTCCACTGTAAGCACTGAGGCAGAGTACTTGCAAATTCCAAAACATTTTATAAAGGAAGCAAGCAGGATGTGACAGCGGATGGGGACAGGGGTGGGACAAGGACTTGGGCAAGGGTTGCAGAAGGGTACTCTGGCCTAGCCACCTACAGCTGAAACAGCATCATTACTAGACAGTGAATGCGATTTGATTAGCACCCTAAGCATTGCTCTAAAATTCTCCTTTGTGACATCTCAGCAAGTGGTCACTCCCAAATTTTTGGACACTATCTTGAACTTGCTCAGAACATTGGCTTATTCCATTTCTCACGGGCAGTGAGCTGCCTGTGTCATTGCCTGTTGAATGGGGAGAAGCATCTGGCAAGCCTGTAAGTGCACACCCCAATCCAGCCTCCAGCCTGTCAGAGATACCCAGCCAGATAGGGAGGAGCACCAGGGACACCCACAGGCTCCCCTGCAGAGCAAACCCACCGAAGGCACACTCCCTCTCCTGCACCTCTCCAAGAATCAAGCCTTCTTTCTCCACTTCCAATCTGAAACTTCATTTGTAGAAATACAATTTTAAAAAATGTTATACATACCCAGACATAGTGGCACATGCCTGTAATCCCAGTGCTTTGGAGGCTGAGACAGCTTGGCCTGGGTGGCACTTACTTGGAACAGCTAGTGGAAGGATCTAGAAAGGCCAGGAAGCCCCCAGTATCTCAGCAGTTTGGCTCAAACAATTCTCTCGTCCCCCTCATCACTTAGGAATTTTCTGGCTAAGGGTAAAAGGCACACTGCCTATGCCCCTGACTTCATGTCTTACTGACTCCAAGACAGAGGTCTGTGAGTCAATCAACCAAGGTTTAGTGAGCACCAATCTGTAGGTTCAGACACTGACAGCACTGGGACTGGAACAGAAACAAGTTGAGACAAGGAAAAGACAGCAAAGAACAAGAGGAAAGAATATTAACAGGCAGTGTATTAAAGTGGAAAAGAAGAACAGGTCAATCTACATGTAGAAAGACCACATGGTCTTTTGGGGAAGTGGACCAAGGTGACCTGGCATGTAGTCAGTGTCCCCAGACAATGAGCAAGCACACCTCCTGGAATTAGTGACATTCTGCCACAGAAGGGGGTATCTAAGCACCTCAGGTACCACATCCACATGTACTAAGTGGTTGA
>PVLC010013152.1:0-42386 GCA_004027655.1 Graphiurus murinus | reverse complement strand
TTTTTTTTTTTTTTTTTTTTTGAGATACTGGGGATTGAACTCAGGGGGGCATTCTACCTCCGAGCCATACCCCCAGCCCTACTTTTTATTCTTTATTTTGAAACAGGGTCTCACTAAGTTGCAGAGTGCCTCACTAAGTAGCTGAGGCTGGTCACAAACCCGGATCCTCTGGTCTCAGCCTCCCAAGTGCTGGGATTACAAGTGTGCACCACCATGCCTGGCTCCCAGCCCCTTTTTTATTTTTTGTTTAGAAACAGGGTCTCACTAGGTTGCTGAGAGTCTCACTATTTGCTGAGGCTGTCCTCGAACTTGTGATTTGTGATCTTCCTGTCTCAGCCTTCCAAGTACTGGGATTACAGGCATGCACCACATGTCCTGCTCTTTCTCCTTTTTTTTTTTTTTGCAGTACTGGGGATTGAACTCAGAGGTGTTCTACCTTCGAGATATACCCCCAGGCCTATTTTTTTTTTTTATTCTTTATTTTGAAACAGGGTCTCACTAAGTTGCGGAGTGCCTCACTAAGTAGCTGAGGCTGGCCGTGAACCTGGATCTTCCGGTCTCAGCCTCCCAAATGCTGGGATTACAAGTGTGTGCCACCACGCCCGGCTTCTTTCTCCTTTTTTAATTGTCAGATCTTGAAAGGTAAAATTAAGTTGAAAAGAGACTATATTTATCCAGGTAAGAAGGCTATGCATGAATTTACGAGGGTCTGCTCTTCTGATTTGTTCTGACCATTGTGGTCATTTCTTCCATAACGTAGTTCCAATTTATAGGTATGTCCTGCAGCCTCCCTCAACACTTATAACTATAATAGACTCCACTTACAGAAGATTACTACATGCCAGATGCTTTATACTGAATCTACCCAAGGTCACGTGACTAGGTTTGAACCCTGCCTGTGTTTCCCTATCTGCTAGGTTTTAACACTTCCAAACCATGCTTTATGGATTAAATAAGCTGCAAATAATCATGGAAATGAAACAGATTTTTTTCCTGAAATAATTTTATATCTGGGCATACAGAGAGGACTCCAGGAGGCACTGCCACACTGGCTTTGACAGTGGCTGACCTAGGTATGTGGATACTACGGGAATTTCTGTCTCCCTGAATTCAATTTTGCTGGCAGCCCCTGTGATTTTTCAGCATGATCACTACCTTCACCACTTAAAGTCAACCCCTGTTCCCAAGAGGAGGACTATACCTGCAATATCAGGCCTCGGGTTTCTAGCGGAGTCCCTGAGTTCCAACTTCCTCAGGCAGAGTCTGGCTTTTCCACAAGGGTGGGCTTGTGAAACTGAGAGGCATCTAGAGACATATCTTCAGAGCCCCTCATCTCCCTGAGCATCCCCCCTGAGCACTACTCTTCTGGCTCTATCCTTGTTTGATAAAGTATCCCAGTGGTGCTTTTGTATTTTAAAGGATGTGATCTGCAGAGGGCTGTACTTAACATCATGTGGTCTAATGTGGAACTTAAGGCATTTCGGTGGCAGGATAATTGGGGAGGGGGAAACAGAGCCTTCCCAGAGGGCTTTAAATTGCATCACAGCATAAGGCTAATCCTGCATCTCATTATCCGTTAACTTCAGATGAAAGCTACACAATTGGATCCCTTTATTCTGGCATTTGAGACTAAGCAGATAGTGGGCTGATTTCTCTGTTTTCACCTGGCTGTTGGCATCATGCAGACACTCTCCCCATCTTCCTGTCCCATTTTGTTTCTGCCTCTCTCTCTCTCACACACACACACACACCCCGGGGTCGGGGTCCTTAAGGGAAACAGCTCCCCTCAGTGTGTCTGCAGGGGCTCTATGGAAGAGGTTGAGTTGTCAAGTGAGGAGACACCACAGCAAACACCCCCACTCCCCCACCCCCCACCAACTCCGGAATGAAGATGGAGAGTTTTCTGTGCCTGGTTTGGTTCACCGAGACACATAGTCCATCATTTGATTTGCTACAAAGAGTATTCCTTCTCCCTGCCCCCAGCATCCTCTAGTTTTTGCCTAGAGTCTCAGAGCTGGAATTGATAACCTAACCAAACTACCTCATTGTGAAGAAAGGCAAACTGAGGCTCAGACAGAGACCAGAATCCAGGTGTTCTGATTTCAGATTAGTACTCTCCCAACCCGGCATGATGGTGCACACCTGTAATCCTAGTACTTGAG
The DNA here is from genome assembly GCA_004027655.1 of Graphiurus murinus. Lineage (NCBI taxonomy): Eukaryota > Metazoa > Chordata > Mammalia > Rodentia > Gliridae > Graphiurus > Graphiurus murinus. Next base: position 40,224 of record PVLC010013152.1, on the reverse strand, counting down.
AGGCTGAGACCAGAGGATTTGGGTTTGCAGCCAGCCTCAGCTACTTAGGCTCTCCAGAACTTAGTGAGACCCTGTTTCAAACTAAAGAATAAAAGATAGGGCTAGGGGTGTAGCTCGGAGGTAGAATGCCCCTGGATTCAATCCCCAGTACCAAAAAAAAAAAAAAAAAAAAGCCGGGCGTGGTGGCGCACGCTTGTAATCCCAGCATTTGGGAGGCTGAGACCAGAGGATCCGGGTTCTCGGCCAGCCTCAGCTACCTAGTGAAGCACTCCGCAACTTAGTGAGACTCAGTTTCAAAATAAAGAATAAAAAATAGGGCTGGGGGTGTAGCTCGGAGGTAGAACGCCCCTGAGTTCAATCCTCAGTACCACAAAAAAAAAAAAAAATTAGTAGTCTCCCCAACGCTGAATCCCATCTGGCTCTCTTTGTGTTTCAGCTGGATATTTTGGAGATGGCTCCCTTCAAATTCTAGAATGCAAAGTCCGGCATGGTGGTGCACACTTATAATCCCAGTACTTGGGAGGCTGAGATAGGAGGATCACAGGTTTGAGGACAGCCTCAGCAAATAGTGAGACTCTCATCAACTTAGTGAGACCCTGTTTCCAAATAAGAAATAAAATTGGGCTGGGATGTAGCTCAAAGGTAAAATCCCTCTGGGTTCAATGCCTAGAAACACACACACACACACAGACACACACACACACACACACACACACACACACACACACACACACAAATCCCAGAATGCAAGCTTGATTTCCATGGCAAAGAACACAGGCACCAATTATCATAATAACATGGGCCCTCCTTCCTGGTTGTGGCCACTTTTTGGCAAATGTCTCATCATACACCATGTGGTTTCTATGACATTAGAGGACCTCTCTCTTCCCCTTTTTTCTGCACCATATTACACATCAACTCATCAATTTTAATCTCTTTCCTAGAACCATCCTGGAGAGGGGCCTGGAGAGGGGCTGAAGGTCTCAGAGCAGAGGGCACAGAGGTGAGGGTGGCTCTTTGGCCCACTCCCAGCTTAAGATGAGAAAAGAAAGAGGCTATTTGAATAAAAAGCTTTCCATAAGATGTCATCAAGCCTTCTTCGAGCTTCAAGAGGGAAAGCTGTTACTGGATGGGGCTTATACTCCTGTACAACCCTAAGGACCAGAGACAAGGCATGGGACGAGCTTAACACGAGGCGTGCTGCTGATACTGAAGGGAGAAGTGGCCAGCCTGTGTTCCCTGAACACACCAGGTACTGTCTCATCCCCTTGGGGTTAACCTGACCTCACTGTGTTCCTTCCAGCCCAGAGAGTCCAGGTAGAAACTTCCTTTTCCCGGTGTCAGGTGGTCTGTCTAATCCCAGGGTCCTCAGCCAGTGCTTGCTCAGTTTCCATTTGGCCTCAGCTCCAGGAAACAAGTTCTGATCTCATGTTGGCTCTAAACACCAACTTCCCCATCCCTAAGAAACATAACAAAGTTGAATTGTTTCAAGAATAGAATCCACTTGATCACTCAGTCTAGGTACAGAGCCATGGTGTGTGTTATGGACCAAACTGTCCCTCAAGTTTCAGATGTCCAGGACCCAAGCCCCAGTACTTTGGAATGTGACTGACTGTATTTGGAAATAGGGCCTTTAAAGAGGTAATGAACTTAAAATAAGATCATATAGGTGGGAGTGGGACCTAATCCAGTATGCCCCATGTCCTAATGAGAAGAGATTTATTCACAGATATGCACTGAGAGGACATGTGAGGACAGAGGGAGGTGACAGCTTCTGCAAGCCAAGGAGAGGGGCCTCGGGAAGAAGCAGCACTGCTGACGCTGATGCTGACATGTTGATCTTGGACTTCAAGCCTCTAGAGCTGTGAGAAAATAAACTTCTGCTGTTTAAGTCACCGAGTCTGTGGTACTCATTATTGGCAGCCCTGGCAAACTAAGAGAGTGTCTAAATGTGCCTCAGCCTTTTACTTGCTGCTCAACCTTGGACCAGTCATTTAAAACTCTGCCAGCTTCAGAAGCCGGGCGTGGTGGCGCACGCTTGTAATCCCAGCATTTGGGAGGCTGAGACAGGAGGATCCGGGTTCGCGGCCAGCCTCAGCTACCTAGTGAGGCACTCCACAACTTAGTGAAACCCTGTTTCAAAATAAAGAATAAAAAATGGGGCTGGGGGTGTAGCTTGGCAGTAGAATGCCCCTGAGTTCGATCCCCAGTACCGAAAAAAAAAAAAAAAAAAAAAAAAAACCTCTGCCAGCTTCAATTTCCAAGTGCAGGCTAAGGCTCCTTCAACACCTAGCATTCTGTGATTCCATATAAAGGGAAAGCCTCAGTTACACTGCATGACTTTTCTTCCTTTCAATGATGTGATAAGTTGCACACGCACGTGTTTGTGCCATCACATACACAGCTTGTGTCACTGCTTGGTCTTCCAGATGCACAGTCACTTACATGACCCTTCCCTTACCCTAGATAGATGCCAGTGGAGATCCAGGGTTCAATGCAAATACACTTGGGTTCCCCGATCTCTCAGAAGCTATTACTACTGCTGCATCTCACAAAGATTGGTTGAAATGAGAACATTTCAGTCAATTGACTATTTTGCACAGTGCCAAGGCGCCCCACTGCTTTATCACTACTTAATTGATGGATCTTGTTTTTAAACTGTCAGCTTCTGTCTGTCCTTTTTGACTCAGAATCACTCCGTGGCCAGGCAAGACCTGGTCAACAATCAGATCCAGCCAGCTCCATCACCTTTATTCTTTTAATTGATTGGTTAAGTTCACTCAGAAGAATCAACCCCAGACAATTGACAGCCTCACTCAGGCCCTAAGAAAGCACCCGCAGGTCATGTCTATAAGATGCCAAAACACTCACTTGGGTCAATAAATTCAGTGAAAAAGCAGCCCAACCCACAGCTATAGCACAGTGAAGGCAAAGCAATGTTCTTGTTTTGGTCTACCGTGACCTGAAGTCTGTACATGGCAAATGTCCTTCTTTCTTCTCCCTGCTAACACATCAGGATGAAGAAACATGCATTCATGTGAACTCTTGCACACATGGCTTTCATATCACTCTTATTCCTGCCTTTTGAGGAGAGAAAAGACCGAGGGATAGAGATCATGCTAGCAAAGGCAGTGGGAAGGCCTTGGCATGATTTATCTGAGGTGCATATTTTTTGTGAATGTGACTCAGATTGTAGCTTTGGTCAATATTTGGTCCATCTGATGGTATGAGAGGGTGGAAGCCAGTCAGACTATGAGCTTGGCCACGTTAATTGGTCATGAGTAAAAAATGGCCCCAAGGTTATATGCATGTCTCTGGGCTTTTGCATTTGGTTTTAGGACTTGCATGTTTGTATCCCTGCATAGTCACATATCTGGGTGTTTGGGTTTGTACCTCTGTGTTTTACCACACACCTGAGTTTGCTGATAGGTACTCGTATATTTGTATGTTTCTGAGCATCTGCATGTGTTTGTGCATGGCCCATGTCTGAGGTTTACCTTTGTCTCTGTGCACTCTTCTTTTGAGTTTCTGTATAAGGATGCTATTATATATATCTGTACATCTTTGGGAATCAGGAACTCCATGTGACTTAAATCTCTCAGATCCTTGGCAAACCAAGGAAGAAATCTGATGCTGGAGAATGGTGAGGCAGGCCCTTGGCTCAGATTCTTTCTGGCTCAAGTCCTATTTTCTTCCAAGACGAGGTTTGCGATATTTTCCAAGGGCCCCCTCTGGCTGCCTCCACCACCACATTGAGACTTCCAGGATCACCTCTCAGCTCTTTCTTTCTTTTTTGTGGTACTAGAGACTGAACTCAGAGGATTTCTACCTCCAAACTATACCCTCAGCCCTTTTTGTTTTTTTGTTTTTGAAACAGGGTCTTGCTGGGTGTGGTGGCACACTCTTATAATCCCAGGATTTGGGAGGCTGAGACAGGAAGATCTGGGTTTGAGGCCAGCTTCAGCTACTTAGTGAGGCCCTCCACAACCCGGACCCTGTTTCAAAATAAAGAATAAAAAATAGGGCTGGGGGTGTAGCTTGGAGGTAGAATGTCCATGAGTTCAATCCCCAGTACAGCAAAATAAATAAATAAATAAATAAATAAATAAATAAAAGAAAGAAAGAAAGAAACAGGGTCTCACTAGGTTACTGAGAGTCATGCTACTTGCTGAGGCTGTCCTAGAACTTGTGATCCTCCTGTCTCAGCCTTCCAAATACTGGGATTACAGGTACATACCCCCATGCCTGGCTTTCAGCCCATTTTTTAATGGACCTAGTGAATAAAGGGGAGGAGTTGGAAGTTGCTTGGAATTTTAAGATTGAAATAAAAAAGGAAACTTCATTCTCTTCTCCCCATCTTCATTTTCTCCTTGACATTCATCATATGACATTCATCATATGAGATATGAGGAAGTTAGCTGCTCTGCATTTCTTAGACTTGTTTTTCTTTGGTACTGAGGATTGAACCCAGGGCCATTTTACCTTTGAGAGATGCCCTCAACCATTTATTTATTTATTTACTTATTTATTTATTTTTAGAAACAGGGTCTTGCTAAGTTGCTGAGGGTCTCCATAAATTGCTAAGGTTGACTTCAAACTGCAATCCTCCTGTCTCAGCCTTCCAAGTACTGGGATTACAGGCATGTGACACCACAGCTGGCTTCTTAGACCTTTTTTTATTCTTTTTGTTTGGAGATTGAACCCAGGGGTGTTCTACCTTTGAGATATACTCCCGGCCCTATTTTACTTTGAAAGAGAGTCTCACTAAGTTGCAGAGGGCCTCACTAAATTGCTTAGGCTGGCCTGTAACCTGTGATCCTTGTGTCTCAGCCTCCCAAGTACTGGGATTACAGGTATATGCCACCATGCCTGGCAAACTTTTTTTATTCTTGAAAAACTAAAATATTTTGCTCAAAGATTTAGTAAATAGCCGGGTGTGGTGGCGCACGCTTGTAATCCCAGCATTTGGGAGGCTGAGCCTGGAGGAATCCGGTTCGCAGTCAGCCTCAGCTACCTAGTGAGGCATTCCACAACTTAGTGAGACCCTGTTTCAAAAATTAAGAATAAAAAATAGGGCTGGGGATGTAGCTCAAAGGTAGAATGCCCCTGAGTCAATCACCAGTACCACAAAAAAAAAAAAAAAAAGATTTAGTAAATAAAACTAGATTGGCTGTGGGTTGATCATTGTTGAAGTGAGGTGATTACACACATGAGTGTTTGATTAATATATTATTCTATCTGCTATTTTGTTTGGTCTTTTACATAAAAGAAAAAATCATGTTCGCTCAGGAGTTTCCTACTATTACCTCCCCCTCAAACTCCGCATCCTGAGATATAGCTGGGACTATAATTATTTCCCCCCATTATGTGGATGAGGAGATGGAGGCTCTCACTGGGTAAGTGATTTGCTCAAGGCAACTGGGAGCAGAAAGCTTGGCTAGAATTCAGGCAGACTGATTTCCCACTGAGGGTTCTTCTCATTGGATCCTGCATAAACATGAGCCTCATATAGCCATAAACTATAGAATTTGTGAATAAATACCTATGAGATTAATGAGAGAACTGAGACTCCAGTTGCTTATACATTTGCCTGAGGCTTACCTAGGACACCTGAGGGTTCTACATTTGCATCTGCAGAGACACATGCACACCTCAGCCCACACAGCTATGCTTTCCTTGGTTGTATACTTGTAGACCACTTATTTTGAAAAGGCATGTTAGAATCCCAGCATTCGGGAGGCTGAGACCGGAGGATCCGGGTTCGCGGCCAGCCTCAGCTACCTAGTGAGGTACTCGCAACTTAGTGAGACTCGGTTTCAAAATAAAGAATAAAAAATAGGGCTGGGGGTATAGCTCGGAGGTAGAACGCCCCTGAGTTCAATCCCTAGTACCGAAAAAAAAAAAAAAAAAAAAAAAAAAAGAAAAGGCATGTTAGATGTGATATACAGGAAAAAGAAAAAGAAGGGGATCAGACTGCTACCCTTAGGTGTGTGTGTGTTCTATGTGCTTAGGCGAAAAGCTGGGCTTTCTACATAAACTTGGTAAAAATACACCAACAGGAGACTTGGAAGAAAGAGGTATCCCTCACACCGGAGATGCCAAGCCCAGAACTACAGATGTATGGAGAATTTTGTAAGGAAGGGAAAACATTGACAGGCTCTCAGAAAATCTGTGACTTTGCATACAGAGGTATGAGACATTTCTTTCATATATAGATATATTCAGATAAATACAAATATCACATACTTCCATAAATGGCTCATGCATGGCACGCATGATCTTCCTTATGCATCTTACATAGCCAGGTCTCTATGGAGACAGTGGATGAGAGAGTGAACCCAGGAGCCCAGGGTCACAGGGTGGGAGTTCCAACCTACTGTCCACCCCTTGCTGACTATGTCCTATCACTCCTCTTTGGCTCAGTTTCCCCTTCTGAAAAACAAGATTGATATTAATAATTGAGTGGCCTACCTCAAACAATGCCAAACATGTGAAAGCAATTTTATCCATTAATTTATATTTTACTCTATATAATTATACTAAAAATAATGACTAAAGCCGGGCATGGTGGCGCACGCTTATAATCCCAGCATTTGGGAGGCTGAGACCAGAGGATCCAGGTTCTCGGCCAGCCTCAGCTACCTAGTGAGGTACTCCGCAACTTAGTGAGACCCTGTTTCAAAATAAAGAATAAAAAATAGGATTGGGCGTATAGCTCAGAGGTAGAATGCCCCTGAGTTCAATCCCCAGTACCACACACACACACACAAAAATAGGACTGAGGGAGGTAGCATGCCCCTGGATTCAATCCCTAGTACAGAGAGAGAGAGAGAGACAGAGAGAAAGAACCTGTTTCAAAATAAAGAATAAAAAAAATAGGACTGAGGGAGTAGCCCCTGGTAGAATGCCCCTGGGTTCAATTCCTAGTACTGAAAAAAAAAAAAAAAAAAAAAGAATAATGAACCTATCACACAAATAGCATACATATCTGTCTACCAATCTAATGTATGTCTGGGATAGAAAAATTAAGTAACTTGCCTGATATAACTCAACTTAAATACAGCATGAAATGATGGGTTTTGAAGTCAAAAGCACCACTAAAGAACTAAAAAAGACCAGATATGGTGAATCATACCTATAATCCTAGTAGTTGAGAGACTGAGACAGGAGGATTGCAGGTTAGAGGACAGCCTCAGCAACTCAACAAGACCCTCAAGCCGGCGTGGTGGCGCACGCTTGTAATCCCAGCATTCGGGAGGCTGAGACCAGAGGATCCGGGTTCGCGGCCAGCCTCAGCTACCTAAGTGAGGCACTCCACAACTTAGTGAGACCCGGTTTCCAAATAAAGAATAAAAAATAGGGCTGGGGGTATAGCTCGGAGGTAGAATGCCCCTGAGTTCAACCCCCAGTACTGCAAAAAAACACAAAAAAAACAAAAAACAAGACCCTCAACAACTTAGTGAGACCCCGTTTCAAAAAAAAAAATTAGGGATCTGGTGGTGTAGCTTAGAGATAGAATGCCTCTGGGTTCAATTCCCAGTATTAAAAAAAATAAAGGTGTAAAGGGATCCTAGGACCAAAAATTTTGAGAACTAGGTGTTGATAAGGACAAGGACCTGCCAAGGTAGCAAGACCCAGGCTACTTTCTAGGTCTCCCTTGTGTCCATCTGAAGCTGTCCCCATTCCCTCACCAGTGCTCCCTGCTGAACTGTCCCATCTTAACAGCCAGCATGTCCACCTTGGGCAAAGAGTGGGAGTGCTCAGAGCACCACCCTGGGGCCAGACTCTGCCAGTGGAGAGCCTCCTTGGCCTCCTGAGCCTCACTCAGCTTCTCCTTGTGTCAGATGGGAATATAATAACTTTCTTACAGCATTATTGTAAGGCTCCAATGAGATAATGAATCTGGTCCAGTGTCTGGTACACAGCAAGTGCTTAAGTAAATGTCTGTTACTGCTAATGATGATAATAGATGGCACTCATGGAAAGCATGCTTGCTGCCAAGCATTAATCTAAGTGCTTGTCACGCACGAGTCCGCTGAACCCTCTAGTACCACTGTACGGCACTTGACAATCCTACACAACCCTAGGAGATAGTTAGGAGACAGTTATCTGGCTGTTGTTGCTGTTATTGTTATGGCAGTGATGGTTCCTAGGTCCTATCCATGGTAGACTGTTGTAGATTGGAGGGTTAAATAAGCATTCATATTTTGTTGTTGTTGTTTTGGTTTTGTTTTTTTGGTTTTTTTTTCTTGGCACTTGAACCCAGGAGCATTACACCCTTGAGCTATGCCCCCAGCCCTTTTTAAAATTTTTTAATTGGAAATAGGGTTTCACTAAGTTGCCCTTGGCTGGTCTTGAACCTGCAAACCTCCTGTTTCAGCCTCCCAAGTATTGGGATTATAAGCATGTGCCATCACACCTGACTAACATTCATGGGTTTGGTTTAACTTTAACATGGAAGTGAGAGTAGTGAGGACTCTGATCTTCTAAAAAGTCCTTTAACCCTTTTCCCCTTCCTCTTTAGCCACCCCAAGCCTAAGGAGCCAAATCAGGGTGAGCCCTTAGGCCACATGCTCCCCTCTAAAGGGGCAGGCTCTTTACAGCAGTTTATGGGGAAGAGGGGCAGCAAAAGCCTCAGTGATGCATCAGAGAAGCCATTTCATAGATACCTGGTTGGGATGTTATTCTCTGTCACTCATGGCCTCTCCACACATAAAGATAGACATCACCTTCAACAAATTCACTTACCCATGCATAGACAAACAAGACATAAGTGTGCTTAGATTCTTGAGTGTACATGTCATGGATGAGGGTACCCCTCTAGGTAAACATATGTTCAAGGAGAAGGGACTGTGTGAAATTGTTGACTGGAGAGAAGGACTTTCTCTGCTGCCTTCCTTCTTCCTAATTAGCAGGATGGTACCATGAAACACAGGCTCCCATTTCCTATATCTTTCTTGGGTATGGTTCTCTCAGAGAACAGGCGGCCCATGTCTGCCCTATCAGTGTGTGTGTGTGTGTGTGTGTGTGTGTGTGTGTGTGTGTGTGTGTGTAAGGGGTGGTAGGTAGTTCAGTTGCCTTTTGTTACCTTGGAAACTGAGTAGCAAAGCCACTAGGAGCATGAATCTGGGGCTTTTGGCCAAGTGCTGTGATAGAGGAGACAGGATCTCAGGCAGAGGCTGGATCTCAGGATTGAGCCAAAGGGAGGGGAGTGAGGAAGGCCTACTCTTTCCCACCAGTGTGGCACTAACACAAGGGCCTTGGGATTATTCCTGTCTGGTACCCTGGGGGATGTAAAGTGGGTTTTTGCTAGAGACAAATCCACCAAGAAGAGTTCAAGAGCCTTGCACCTCAATTATCTGGACTCAACCCCTAGTGGAATGATTAAGAGAGGAAAAGACAGGTTATTGTCTACTCTGATTGAGTTTATCACACTCTCCTTCAAAATTTGGAAATCATACATTCACCTGGAATGAGTAGAAGAAAGGAGAATGCAAGGAAGTCATTTTTTGTTTGTTTCTCGTTTCTTTTTTTGTCTTTTAGAAGACAGAGAAGAGAGGCTGCCTAATGTGCCAAGCATGGGCATGTCCCTTCTCCTTAATTTAGGTAAGGGAGTTCTAGGAAGGTCTAGGGCTACTTATTTCTTTCCCTTCCTCTCTCTTTTCTCTTTCGTCTCTTCTCTTCTCTTTTCTTTCTTCTTCTTCTTCTTCTTCTTCTTCTTCTTCTTCTTCTTCTTCTTCTTCTTCTTCTTCTTCTTCTTCTTTCGCTCCGCTCGCTCGCTCGCTCGCTTGCTAGATGGAACACAGGAGCATTCTACCTCAGAGCTACACCTCCAATCCTGTTTTACTTTGAAACAGGGTCTCACTAAGTCATAGAGGGCCCTGCTAAGTTGCTGAGGCTGACCACAAACTTGTGATACTCCTGTCTCAATCTCCCAAGTACTGAGATTACAGGCGTGCACCACGGCACTTGGCCTGGGGATATTTTAAATGCTAGGAAAATGACTTGGCAACCAAAGGAAGGAACAGGAGGGGGTGATAAAAGACATGGCCAGGTAGAAAAATCCTTTAGGAAAGGAAGAGTCATCTCTATGGTCAGAATGTGCCAAATCTAGAGCCCTCCCCCCAAACCAGCACAGAATTAGGGAAATAATCTAAATAATTTAGCACAGAACCCTTCAACTCTGATTTTGTGCTTTTTACTTGAATTTAATGGATAACTGTCCTAGTGAGACAAGAAACTGGGCCCTGGGGGCCAACATTCAAGTTGTACAGTTCCAAGACCCTCTCCAGCTGGGAGAATAAAATCTAAGTGACTGGGAGATAGGGAGGATCTCAAGGTTTGGCCTCAAAGGTATCTGGACCGTGGTGTATCATAATAGGTCAGAGGCCAGAGGCCTTTCATTTGGGGGCTTTTTGACCGCTTAAGGTGGAGGAAAGAAGAAAATAGAGGGAAGAAGGGTGTGGGGGAGGGGCAGACAGGAACAGATGCTTCCAGATCTAAAGAAACAATTTGGGTGGGAGGGGGGTGCAGGATCAAACGGAGCAAGAGGAGGGGGAGGGGAAAGGAAAGGAAAGAGAACAAAGGTAAGGCCGAGATTGGAGCCTCTGCAGTGGAGGAGAGATGAAGGGGAATCCGGTGAGATGGCTGAGCCAACATCTGCTCCTGCTATAAAACCTCAGTCTCTTTGCTGCTAGCCTAGGGGCCACTCTGGAGTCAGCACAGTGTTGAGGTGACCAGGCCTGGAGGCCCAGCCAGGAACCTTTGAACCTCAGCTGTCCCTCAGCTGTCCCACCTTTTGGCTCTTCTTCCTCCACGGCATTTACAGTGGGAAGGGGTTTAGGGTTAGGGATTGTCCCAGAGGATTATTGCAGGATGAGAGAGGAAGAGGATCAAATATATGGGGAAATATGGAGCACAGAAGGCAGCAGAAATTCGAGGCAGAGAGGACCAGGACAAGGCAGGCAGACAGAGCTGCAGGCAGCTCACTTAAAAATGGCCTGAAATTCTGGGAGAGGTTGAGTCCATGAGGTTTCCAGCTGGGAGGCCACATCCCAATCACACCTGAGCCAGGTAGATGGAACAGGAATGATCATGGTGGGAGGTCAGGGATTTCAGCCCAAGGCAAAGCAGGGCTACACTGGGGGTATTCCATACCGCTCCTCCAGTGGGAACTCAGGCCCAAAATCTGTCCTAGCTGAATAGAAAGACTCCACCTGTACAAAGTTACAGACAGTGCCACCCAAGGGAGCAGAGCCATGAGTAGGAAGCAGGCTATCACTGTAGTGGGGAGGCAGCACCCCAACAAGAACGAACAGGCTTGGCTTTCTCCCTCCCCCGTGACTCATACACACGCCACCCCACCCTGCCCAGCCTGTCCCGGCCCATCAGATTTAAGAACACCGTGGTTCTCTTTTTACAAAAGTCCTAATTCTTGCCTGGCATCAGGGACAAAGGCCAGGGGACAGAAGAAGACAATTCTTTCTAAGATTGCTGCAAGAAGTGGGCATTCTTAGCCTGGATTTCTCTGATGGAGGGGATTCCTGGTTTGCTGGGCTGGGATCCTCCCGGGCAGCCCAAGCCCATGCTTCACTCTGATAACTGGATCTCCCATCTCCATCCCCCAAAGATTTTGAGAGGGCCCCATTTCCTGCTCTGGAGAAAACTATCTTTTCATTTCTAAATAAAATGCAATCTCCTTATTTGGTGGTGAGAGCGGTAGGGTATTGGTAGAGGAGTAATTGGGAGTCTGCTCAATTTTCCACGAAAAAAAAAAAAAAGAAAGACAAAATGAAAGACGGAATGGGAAAGAGAGAGGATGTTGGGACCTAAGGGTGAGACCCCCGGCCCAGCGGAGTTCACCGTGCAGTGAACCCGCTCAGCCACCCGGCAGCCTGCGTCCCCGCCCCGGGCCCCATTGTCCGCTGTCCGAGCCCGGAGCCCGGGGTCATGACCCAGCCGAAGCCGCGCCCTAGGCGGACATATCTTGGAACCCAGAGGAGAAGCCAGACCACCGCCTCTGGAACCTCGACTTTACCAGGACTGACCCAATTTTGAGATCCTGGATACCCCGGATAATCCCGCGGCTGCTTTGAGAAAAGGAGCTGAGGCAAGCTCCCTCTGCCTCCTCCCCCCCCCCAAAAAAAACACACCAGTTTCTTTTTGCCCCATTCTTTCACATCTGGCTTCCCAGAAAGACAGAGGCAGGAATGGGAACCCAGGCACTGTTGGGCAATGCCTCCTACATGCTCCGTTTCAGGGGTTCTGCCCCTGAAATTCAAATGTACTTTTCTCTCCCAACCTCTTGATGCCTGGAAGAGGGGAGTCAGAAATAAGTAGAGATGACACTTCTTTGGCTTGACCCATACCCCTCAGGGCAGGTACAGCAGACCCCAGAGGACTCTCTATGCTAAAGAACCTGGCAGTTGATGGGAACTGGACCTTTAAAATCACCTCTTCCCCTTTATTAGACTCTCAAACCCTGTCCACCCTCAAACACAGTCTGAGACCTTCTCTACGCAGCCTTGTCTTCCCTTCCTCTTGATTCACTCACTGGGCCTATCAGGAAGGAGAAGCGGGAAGATAGAGCTGCAGAGGCCCTTTATCCCTGCTAGCATGGATGTGGGCTCTGATGGATCCACCCTGTGCTGCAAGTAGCTACAGAGAGAATAGAAGAGCACCCCAAGGAGTGGAGAGAAAGCTAGGTCTGAGAAGGGGCTCCTGGCCTCAGAGACCAGATGAGCAAACCTCCTGACTGGCTTCAGTTTCTTCTCTGCTCCCCACATCCAAAAGAGAATGGAGTTCCCTGAGCTGCAGGTTTTAAGGTGCCTAATACAGGTCTCTGGTCAAACAGCGCATCCCACCATTTTCAATTCACTAGAGGCAGCTAAAACTCTGGGTCCCAGAGCAGCCACATGCTGCAGGAGAAAAATTTAAAAGGGGCTAATGATGCAGGGTACAGAAAAAGCAGGCCAAGAGGGGTGGTCAGTTCTATCAGAAGGATTGGTCAGAGGCAGACTTTTTTTCTGCACCAAATTCCCCCAAATGTTTACTTTGGGCTTCTGCCCATCCAGATAAATCAAGCTAACAGATTAGGAAGTTCATAAAATTGTATTCTTAGGTAATGACATCCAGAGAGGTAATAAATATTCTCTCTGCTCTGGTGGCCACTGGAGGTGGGATTCTTCATCTCTTTTTCAAAGCTTAGGCGGGTCTCTTGGAAGGGGAGAATTTTAATTAGGATTAGTTTTCCAAAGGTGGGGTGCCAGATAGAAGCTGTGGAAAACTGGCTTTGTGAGTGCAAAACTATGTTCCCCCCAGATCCGGAGAGAAGCCTAGAAAAAGATGGAACTGCCCCAGTACACTGATCTTCCTTGTCAAGATACCCTCAATCTCTGGACCCCTTTCGGAGTCAATCTCCCAGAATCCTAGGAAAGCAGAAAAACCTTGCCTAGCAGAGGGCACCCTGATCCCAAGCTCTAGCAAACCCTTACTATACACTTCCCCAAAAACCACTCACTCAGGAGAGCCTGCAGGCGTGTACACACACACACACACACACACACACACACACACACACACACACACACCCTGTAACAGTGGGAAACCGTTTCTGGATTTTAATCTGCCCCACAGAAAGAAAACTGATGCACAGATTGAAGAGAAAACTTTGTAGGAAACTTCATTAAAAAAAAAAAAAAAAAGCAGCAAGAAATCCTCAGAGAAACAAAGTGTCCCAGTCCTTTCTTCCTAATCTCACTTTCTCCCGGCTCTGTCTTACTCCTTTTTGAGCCAAATTTCTTCGCTCCCCAGGTGTGTGAACTCAACACAGAAACTCTGTTTTCTCCCAGCTGATCTTTTCTGACCACTATTGGATTTCCCGCCTTCCCTCCCCATCGCCGCCGGGAGTTGAGACAAAAATGGAGTGGCAGGGATAGAGTTTGAACTTTTGTGCTTCTCACCCCAGAGCAGATCGAGTGCTAACTACTTACATGTCAAGGGGTTTGGGGACCTGTGGGGATCTCCCGGCGCTTGGAGAGAAGGACCTTGGAAGATTGGTGGCTGCCGTAGTTTCACCCCGTCTTCTTTTTACTTGGCCATTGAAGAAAGATAGAACACTACGCTGGCAGGCGTTCATGCTGCGCCTTGCCTCTCCCAGGACTCTGGGCAAGAGATCCCCAGTCTTACAAAAGCAGTGGCATCCTATCTGGAGACCAGGGGCCGAGCAAGGGCTGGCTTGGGAGGGTCGGAGATGGGGGTGGGGGAGAGGTCAGAGGCGCTGCCGAATATAAAGGCAATGGGAAAGAAAATGCTGTGTCCTCCCCGTGAACCTGGGCTGCGGTCCTCCCCCCAGCCTGTCCCCACAGCTCCACTCAACTTCAATAAAAGCCTTCGGCTTCCCAGTGAGGCTACAGCAGCACCGGGTGGAGCACGGGGACCAAGACTACGGGAGCTTGGGACCCCGGCCCAGGTTAGCCCCCCATGCCCTATTCCTGCCTGGGCAGCCTGATCCTATTCTGGGTGGTCAGGTCCAAGGAACAGCAGAGCTTTCGGAAAAGAGGAGAAAATGGAGCTCGCTGGAGAGAAGGCCAGAGGCCAAATCTTCAAAAATTCAAGTGTAAAAGATTTGAATGTTGTTTCATTTGTCAAGAATTAGAGATTTCTGATGTTTCCCCTTTGCAGACCAAGAAGGACAGAAAGAAACACACAGAGAATAACTACATGTGGGTGGCAAGAGGAAAGAAAATGAGCCCGGAAAGAAGGGGAAACAAAATAAATATCCCAATCCTTTTTAGCTGCTTTTCCTGAGTTAAAGTGTTCCTTTAGTAAGTTCTGGGAGACACTTCAGAAATAAAACGCAGTGATTTCCCCCCTCCTTCTTCTTATCTCTTTAAATGATAAATTTAGGAAAGAACTATAGATCTGAAGTTACCCCCTTCCACCTCCTTCCCATCTCAGCTTCTTTACAGGCTTAAAAAAAGACACCCTGGTCCAGCCCTGAGACCTTCCTTCTCTTTTCCCAGGCCAAGGGAGACCCCTCTTTTTTCCTGCCCAAAGGCAATTGCCTCAAGATGATAGGGGCTACAGTCAGATCAGGTCCCTAATTCACTTGATTACATAAAACAACTCCAGATAATTGTTGGTCCTGCTTCCTCACACTGTAGGCAGCATGTTTTGCTGTCTCCAGGGTACCATTGAGGGAGGAGAAAGTACACCTAAAGGACTAAGCGATTCTCCCCAACACATGGATGCTCACATACACATACAGTCTACTCCAAGTACCAGCCAGCAAGTGGTTCTAGAGGAAATAAATTCTGAGCACATCTGACAGATTTTCACAACTTGGTCCCACTGTTGCCTTTCCCATGCCAGAATCTGGGATGGAGGAAAGGGGTGTCCCTACACAGCCTGGATCATTTCTTCCTCTCTCTTTTACTCTTTATTGCCCTGCATTCTGAAACTTGGATTAATTGCCCCAGAAGAAGCTCACCAACTGCCTTCCTTCCTGAAAACAAGCAAAAAATCCAGCAGGCCTACTTTGGGGCCTGGACTCCCAGGGACCAAAATTATCTGGAAGCCTTTGTCTTGAATTAGTTCTGCAGGTAATCTGAGTTAGTTTTTTTTTTTTTTTTTCTTTAGCCCCAAGGAGCCTAATTTTATTTCATTTCATTTATTTTACAGCCAGAAGATCTTGTTCAGCCCTACCAGGACCTGGGAGATTATAGGAAGAAGGGATGGTCCTTGCCTCTCTGTGAAGTCTCTTTACACCTGGCAGGTCCATGATAAAAGTTAAGGGGAAACTTAAAAGTTCTTCATTATCTCCAGGCATCGGCCTTTGGGGCCTACCCATGTGAGGGGGCCTCCCAGGACTCTGGCCTCCACTTGCCCTTTTTGCCCAAGTCTAAATAGAGAAACCATCCTGACAGGTTGCCTTGCTGCTTCAGGATCACCAGCTCAAAACCTTTCCTCTTTTGAGGAGAGCGTAAATGTTGAAGAGGCATCTTCCTCAGTCTTTCATCCTAAAGGAACCCTAAGGGATGAAAACTTTTCTCTTTCCCACTCCCTAAATTTGCCTTCGAGTCTGCAGATTAGGCAGGCCTACTTGACAGAGAGAAGGGAGGAGAGAGGAACAGATAAAAAGAAGGGACTATGCCTAACTATGGAAAAGTGGACTCACCCCCCAGCTCCACTGCAGCACCCCCAGGTCTAGCTTCTCTGCAGACTCAAAGAGATGTCGACAGGAGGACAATTTTCCATATCCCTTACCCCAAACCTCTTGCTGGGTCATCTAAGGGCACTGGAAAACTGGGGTTGAGAGTTAAGGTTTGTGTGTTTGCTTAGAGTAAACTTAGGCAACTAGAGAGGAGGTGGGATGATACCAGGCCAGGAGAAGGGGAATAAAAAGAAACCATCAGACATTGACGTAAAACTAATTCACATCCACTGGTTTATTATTGATCACGGGGCATTTCACATCAACACTAAAATTCTTTATTGCAAGTTTTACAATAATCAAGTAAATTCAGTCCAAAAACACAATAACCACGATGGGGGTAGGGGGAGATTCTACCTATAGACTGCCTCTCTGAACTGAAAGTTCATTTTGATTTTCTTTTGGCTCCTCAAACTGCACAGCTCTGAGAGGCTCTCCAGATGCATTTAGCTTTGTTTGCTGTCCTCCCCCCTCCTCCCACCCCCCCCACAATAATACAAAAGAACTTCATAGCTTTGTTCTCCTTAAAATGACTTCCCCCTCACTAACCTCCCCGGGTGCATTTTCAATGCAAAAGGCCTAAGGAAAGAGGGGGGAAGGAGGAGGAGAAGAAGGATGAGAATTGGCTTAAAAATCTCCCTTTCCTTTTTTCTTTTCCTCATTTCCCCTGAAATTCACCCAAACCAGACCATTGCACCTTGCAATATATAATTTTTGCAGCTTTTTTCTTAAAAAATAAATAACCCCCCCAAATGGTCTTTAAAAAAAAAAAAACAAAACCCAGCAGGTACCATGCTAAGACAACATCACATGCTTAAAAGGGTCCTAAACAGTGGAAGGGAGAGAAGGGCAGGGGGCTTGTTTGTTTATCTGTTTTGTCTGTTTGGAATTCACAAGGGAAGAGGCGGAAGGAAGAGAGAAAAGAACCAAAAATATATATATATTAAATTCTATAAATAAGAGTCAATTTGTGTGTGAGGGGAGGCTGGGGCACGGGGTGGGGGCAGGGGTGTGAGTTATGTTTTATAACCTGGTAATGTCCTCTGCCCGTTGCTGCTCCGGCGGCGTGGCGCTCTGGGAGTGGTCTTCAGAAGTGCCCGGGGTGGCTGCCGAGAGGGTGCTGGGCGCAGCGCCGGCCGGGGGCGCTGACCTGACTTTGGTGTTGGGGAGTCGGTGGTCCTTCTTCCATTTCATGCGACGGTTTTGGAACCAGATTTTGATCTGCCTCTCAGAGAGGCAAAGCGAGTGGGCGATCTCGATCCTTCTCCTTCGGGTCAGGTAGCGGTTGTAATGAAACTCTTTCTCTAATTCCAGGACTTGCTGCCGGGTGTAGGCTGTCCTCGAGCGCTTGGGCTCCCCTCCGTTATAATTGGGGTTCACTGGGGGAGGGGAGGGGAAAAGCAAAGAGTGGGGTTCAGAGGCAGTAGGCTCCCCACCCCCCACCCTCACCTTATCCTCAGCTTTGAGGAACAGGAGGAGGGAGTGGTGGAAATAAAGTCATCAAGGTAAATGGGTTATAAAGAAGTTGAAGGAAGCTAGAGACTTTGTAGTGTAATAAGAGGGGAATCCTCATTGTAACGACACTGAATTATTTATGCGCCCTTAGAAAGCGAGCATAGTTTTCACACATACATAACAGATCGTAGCACATGGCTCGGACTGCCCAGAGTAGCTAAGCCATAAAATTTATGGGGGATGTAATTACCCATTCTCGCTCGTAAATCCAGTTCAATTGTGCTAACCCAGAGTCGCTCCTGGAGAGAGAGGGGGAAGGAGAGAAAGGAGGACGGGGGCCGGAGGGGGCCAGGGAGGGTGGGGAGCGCCGGGGAAGAGGGGAGGGAGGGGGGGAGCAAAAAGCAAAGTTGCCTACCCGTGCTAACGTGAATTTTTTTCATCCATGGGTAGACTATGGGTTGCTTGCTGGCGGCGCTGGAGGGATGGTCGGGGGCTGGCTGGCTGCAGGCTGGCGGGGCTGGGGACGGGGAGGCAGAGGCGCCTGAGAGAGGCGCCGGCTCGCAGAGCGGCTGCGATTTCTCGGGGTGGTGGTGGCCCGCCTGGGCCGGCCCGTGGCCTCGCGAATTGCCCGGCCCCTGGAGACTGGTGCAGCTATACTGGCGCTCGGGGTAGCTAGGGCGCGGAGGCGGTGGTGGGTACAGCTCCTGGTGGTGATGCTGGAATCCCGATTCCCTGGTCCGGCCGTAATATTCCGGACTGTGTTCAGGGATGTAGCTATTTTGCGAATATTCTTCGCATGGAGGAAATTTCGGATCGATGTAGTTAGAGTCCATCAAATACGAGCTCATGATCATTAATTTCTGGAGTGGAAAATAATTTTTCTCGCTTTGTCGTTTTTCTGCTCCATAAAGCCCTCCTACTAGCTAGCGACCCTGTAAAGTTACTTTCACCATGTGACTCCGCCGGCCAATCACACGGAGCAACCCAGTCCCCGGATAAGGAACCGAATCGCTTTATTCAAAATGTATCCAATTTTTTGTGTGTGTGGTGGTGGTGCTGCTTGGGGGGGGTGATGGGGTGATAACTGGCAGGGGCTGGGGGTGCCCCTCAGTGCACGCCCTGCCAGACTGACAACCCTCCCCTGCAAAAGGGGATGGGAAGCCCCCAGCTCCTCTCCAAAGCCAGGGCATTGAGGGACTGCCGGGAGGCTGAGATTCAGCCCCCGCCCAGGGTCTCCTCTTCGGCCTCCACCAGGTCGTGGGCCTCTGCTCCAGTGATTTTCCAGCGGTCTCCATTCACAGCAATCGTGTTTCAGTCTGTGTAGGTCACCAGGCAGCGCCCCTCTTTCGCAGGAAGAGGAAGTTGAATGAGGACTGGAGTGGAGCTTGGATGGGGAGGGGCCCAGGCTGAGCCGGAGAGGCTGGAGAGCCTGAGGTGCCCTCTCCATCCAAGGATCCCAAAGTCCAGCCCCCTCCCCCCTACACACTCACCCAACCCTCTGGCCAAGGGGCGAGGCATGGTCCCAGCTGGGCCAGGCAGGTAGAGGCAGGCGGGATGCAAATGAGTCTGACGTCATTTCTGGAGGTCTGGGGGGTTGAGCCCCCGCTGAAGAAAGACAGGAAGTGGTTGGCAAAAGCAGAGTACAGAAGCCTTGCCCTCCCCTACTGCCCACTGACCCTCCCTGCCCAGGCCCCAGAACTGGGGATCTATCCTACTGGCACCAATTCCACTCTCCATGCTGCCTGGCTTGCTGTTTTCCCGCACAGGTTCCTAAGGAGCGCTGGCGAGGAGGAGAGCTATCTGCCAGAAGTCAGTGCCCTGTGATGGTGCCCAGCCAAGGCCCTGGGAATTCTTCCTTCTCCATCCCTCCAATAGACCTAGCTAAGAAGGAGGCCTGTGTGGGTAGAGCCTGCTTGCTTCCGGCCAGGGACTGTATCCATGTAACACGTGTGTTTACATGTAAACACGTATTTCCCCTGGGCCAGCTCCAGGCTGCCTTCCAAAAAGGAGGGGTGAGGTCACCAAGCTAGGGAAGCAGGGCAGGCCTTGGGGGTCTCCAGCCCATTCCTGCCTCTCCCCTGCCTCTACCACCCACCCATCCACCCACAGGAGTACCTTGATGGGGGGTGTCAGGGCCAGAGAGGAGGGAGGGGGCAAGGAAGAGCTGCTTTCCCAGCCCCCCTCCCTCAGCTAGGGGTGGCCACGTCATGCCACCAATTCCAATTAACTGATCGCCCATAACTCAAACTTGGGGGGGGGGGGTTAGCAGAAGGGAAAGCCCAGGGAGGGAGCTGGGTCCCCTTGTTGTACTTGATAACAATTATAGTTTAAAATCATAGCTTGCCGGGGCTCGGCTATATTTTACTTGATAACAATAAAAGTGACACATAAAGTTAACTGTTTATGTTTTATTTATTAGACTAAATCTGCCAGCGGTGGTAGGAGCGCTTGCCTCGTCGCTACAGCTTTTATAGGGCTGTAAAACGTCATAAATCAGTCTCGCGGAATCGCCCGCACTCTTTGTGTCGGCGGCGGCACAGGGCTGGCGGCCGCTGGCTGCCTGCTCCCTCCTTTCCACGAAAAGTCGTAATGTGATTTTTTTCCCTCTGATTTTATTATTATGATCGCCGCCGTGATTAGTCAATCTACCTTTAATTCGCCGCCCTACGCTGCCTCCTCCCAGCCCAGCCTGGTTGACACTTGAATAAGTACCTTTTAAAACGGCATAACAACTATTTGAGGGTTTAATTAGAACATCTGCAATTAAGGGAATGAGGAGGGGAAAGAGGAAAAAAAAAAAAAAAAAGCCCCAGTGAGAGGGAGACTGAAGGCAGGAGATTCCCAACCTTCCCTCACCACCTTTGGGATGTGGGAGAGGGCTCCAAATTAGGGCTTGCCCCCAGGGCTGGAATGAGAGGGAGGCTGGGCCACAGGTGATGCCCAGAGGGGGCTGTCCAGCCTGGATCCCTGACCCCCTTTCCTGCTCCAATGCTCAGGCCCTCTTCCCCAGCCCAAGTTCCCCAGGACCAGAGCTTGGCTCCCAAGGAGCAAGTGCTTGGGGGGGGAGGTCCCCTGGATACCCTCTCCAAGGGACAGGGCCCACGGTCACTAGCTGACTGAGGAAACAAGAGTTCCCTGAAGGTCCAGCCTCACAGGAGGCTCAAACTCCCAAAGTAGGTGGAAAATCTTTCCTGCCTGGTCCTGGTCCAGGACCCTGAGTGTGGGGACCAGAGGTTGGTTGGAAGAGGAGCTAGAGGCTGGTGGAGGGTGGGGGAGCTGCTTAGTTGTTGGTGGGGGGTTGTTTGAGAGTTTTCTTATAATTTGGGGGTGGGGGCACGGTTAATTACAAGTTGTTGGAAGAGGGCAAAGGGAAGCCAGTACTAAATCCTGAACTACAGAAATATGAAGTGTAACCGCAGACTGCCCCATGGGGAGGTCCAAAGCTCCAGAGAGCTCTGGTAGGGTGGAGGGAGGGTTGGTACAGGGGGGAGAAACCCCCAATCTCCCTTCTAGGCCTGTACCTGGATGCCACTGCCCCATCCTACCCCAGCTGGGAAGATTCTCCTCCCCACCTGGAGAGGTGAGCTGTCTGCCTGGCTCTCGACCTTCCAGCCTTTACCTGTACCTTCTACCAGCCCTGCTCCCTACCTCTTTCCTTGAATCCTCACCCTCCTGGACTTATGATGGTCACTGCAGTGATGCACCCCCACCATCCTGTCCTCCAGGTTTCTGGACTGCTGTAGGTGGATTGAGGAGACTTTCCTTAGGCCGGTATGAGTGAGTAGACACAGAGGGCTCAGATGCCTCTCATTAAATGTCAAGTCTGTCTTCGGTTATTAGGGTTAACAAATATATATATATATATATATATACACACATATATGTATATATATATGCAAACATGCTACTAATATTTATTAAAATACAAAATGCCCCTTATGTAGCCATAAATATGGGAAATTCACATTCCAGGCTTGTGCAGCCTCTTTGCTGTGACTACCCAGAAAGTGAAATCTAGGAGATTCCCCCAAATGTGCCCATATTTACCTACATCACTTATTCACACACACACACACACACACACACACACACCACCACCACCACCACCACCACAACAACAACAACAACAAAACTGTTCGGACTCCTTTATCTTAATAGCAGGGAAGTCATCTATCGCATGGGTAAAATACCTCACTATACATACACATAGAAACATTTTACCTGGATGTTATGACAAGCACGGAAATAAAATCCTTGCGGAGGGCTCCTGCACTTAGCCACGGCTTAATTGGGACGGGGAGGGGGCACTAAATCGGCGGCTCTGCCTGCGGTGAATCCCTGTATCTGGTCCTGCCTTCTTTTGTGCTTTCCCCTCCCGCTTCCCGCCCGACCAGCCCCAGAACCTCCACCTCCACCTCGCTCTGCCCCAATTTTATTTTTTATTTTTTCTGACCATCTTTGCCAGCATCCAAATGCTCCCTGCACGCTGCCCCACACCCCATCTCCTTTCTAAATCTCGATCTGGTTTCTCTTTCGGAAACATGTTTCAGTACAAAGCGCTTCCCTTCTGACACCACTGAAGAAAAATATGTGTCCATTGTGTGTGAGGCCTTATTGTGCCTGGATTACCATACTGACCGTTGGATAACCCATATTCCTCCCCTCCCCAGTAACAAGCTGCTGGCTGAGAGACCTCAGCGGCTCCACACATTCTGTGCTGCATTAAAATCTCACCTCTCACACTCCCTGGATTTTACAAGGGAGAAAAATAAATGAGAGAACCAATTCAGGATTTGGAGAGTAAAGGGAAGGAAAATGAGGGACATTCCTTTCCCCACTCTCCAAAGTACAAGGTTGTTGTTGTTTGTTTGTACATGTATGTGTTTTATGTTTTGTTGTTATTGCTGTTGTTTTAGGGATTAAAAATTGCAACATGTCTTTTTCCTTTTCCTCAAATAAATTGACTTTTAGATGGTATGCAATAAGGCAATTCATTTCATTTTGATTTTTTTCTCCCCGGGGCAACTTGAAAACTCCAAACTGAAACAAGATTCTTATACCATTTTTTTTCTTTCGTGTATGTATGTGTGTGTGCATGCATACTGGATATATCTATGTTTTGTCCTTTTCTAATGCCAGCAGGCAGGGCTAATGTATGCAAAAGAATATGCAAATGCTTAATTGATTTTTTCTTAAATCTCTTGTCAGTAAAAGTAATGAATTGGTCTAAAATGATTTTAATAACCCGGACGTGTCACCAGAAAATACTCAACCTTTTTTTTTTTTCTCCTCCTGGAATTGCTTATAGTCTCAAAAAAAAAAAAAAAAAAGGCAATCATGGAATGTTAATTTCCCCTCCTTTAAAATATTAAAGATGAATTTCTCTTGTTTGTTCTGAGACCATAGGCAAGGTCCTCTCGTGGATCTCCCCCGCCTTGCCTTGCCTTCCTTGGAATTCAATTTTCCTCAAATCTCGTTTAAAGTGGCTTTTTAAAAAGTGGCCGCATTTTAATATTGGTTAGACAGAGTGACCTGCATTTCACCTCGGGTGTTTGACTTGTTCCAATAGGTCACTGCCATGGGGTTATTGATGGGGAAACTCCATTGAAATTTGTCTCTTCGCAAATGGCCTTTAGATCTTCCAGCGAGTTCAATAACTAGTTATAATGTGGAAGGGGAAAAATGAAGGCCCTGGGCTAACGAATTTGATGTTTCATTTTTATGCTGGAGAAATTGTTAGTTAGAGGTTGGGTTCCCCACCCCCTCTTTGCTCATCCCAGCCTCACTGACCCCCCACTCTCATCCAAGGCTGCTGGATCATATCCCCTTTAAAACTTGGATTGGGTGTCCCTTTCTCTCTTTGATGCAAGCTTTACCTCTTATAAATACTGTTTTTGTTGTTGAAAATTCTGACAAGTGGATGCAAAAAGCTTGCTCAGAGGTTTGAAACCTGAACTTCCTTTTTAGGAGGAGGTCTTTTTATAAAGAAGCCTAAATGTGGCTTGAAAAGATCTTGAAATTAAGCTGGCTTTACTTCATAGAATGGTTTATAGAGTGCTCCCTGGCCTGGTGATCCCAGAATTGAGGAGATGAAAGGAAACTGGGAACCCCCTGGGGGGCTGATGAGGGTATCTCAAGATGCCCTAATCTGTTCTTGGCCTCTGAGCTGCCGGAGACCCCAGACACCCCAGGACCCAGGAAAACAGGCTGGGAAAGCTTGAGGATAGAGGAAATTTTCAATGGAGCAGGCAAGGGGATCCTGGGTCTCCTCCTGGGTTAGAGTCAGAATACTTGGGGACTTTGTGGGGTAATAGCCTGCTGAACACTGCACAAGAAGGGTGCCCCCCCCCCCGAAAGCTCAAAGACCCAAGACAGTGCATTTTAGTGAACTGGAAAGGATGGGACGAGGGTGATGGAGATTTTATAAGGTTCCTTTTTTTTCTGGAGTTCTCAAGGAGTAGAAGAGGAAAGGACAGAGGAAGGGAGAAAAGGTCTTTATTTTTCTTTCCCCCAAACAGCCAATCTGGGAAGCCCCCTGGTTCCTACAGAAAAGCCTCTGGGAGAGAGGACTATGGAGCGCGCAGGCTCCTCTGGCCCCAGACATGCTAGATCATTACCATTATTAACCTCAGTAATAACAAGAATATCTTCCCTCATAAAACAGAGCTCCCTGCGTGCCTTAATTTCTCTTGGAGAAACTGTTTCTTCTCCTTCCCTGCCCAAAGGGTGACCCGCCTCACACTCCCTTCCAAGCCTAGCCCATAGATTCCAAAGGCATGCCTGTCTTGAATGCTGGGTTGGGGGGAAATCAAAGCCAAAGGAAATACAGTTAAGTGCCTGAAAACTAGGGTACTACCTCCCTCCGTCCCCTCAAACCCAGAGGCAGCATCTTGGTGCCATCTGGGATCTTAAACTTGCCTCGGCAAATCCGTGGCACCCCTAGGATCTGGGGAGCAGCGGTCCACCTCAACTGTGGGTCTCAACCCCATAAAAATGGGGAACCCGGAGAAGAGGCTATCGGCGGCTTCAGAATCTGGCCTGGGAAAGGGCCCAGAGCCTGCTCTCCCGAATCCAGCAGGAATCAATAGCGAGCTGTTGGAAACTTCCCCGCAGCCGGTCGGCGCGCTCTAGCCGGGCGGGCGAGCCACCTCCCCAGCCGCGCGCCCACTTCCCAGCCGCGCGCCCACTTCGGCCCGAACCTTGGACGCCTCGCCCCAACCCTGGATCCCCAGCCTCCGGCCTGCCCCCTCCCTGTTTTAATTACGTGATTGATTTTCGCTTGGACCGCTTCAGGACGCCTCTGCCTCCGACTGTTTAAATCTTTGGGCTCCCTTTTTGTATTTCCGCGTCCTCCTGACGGGCTGTAATTCTGAGACTGCCTGCCCTCCGGGGCGGGTGCTGCGGCGCACGGTGAGGCCTGCGTCGGGGTCCCGCTGCTGCCTCGCCCTACACTCCAACGAAATGGCCTGGCCAAGGTGTTAGAAGCTGCCAGGACTGCAACCGCCCCAAGGCGCGGGTCTCTGAAACTGTACTCCTGCCCATTCGCCTTTCTGAATTATTTTGTGCTCCATTATTCTCTGATAAGGGAAGGGGGAAAAAAAAAAAGTTCCCGGTTTGGGTTGTCACTTCATGCCTGGCCTCAGTGCTGGGCTTTCTGCATTTTTGTGTTTTGGTCTTCACCCGAGTAAAGTGTGTCTTAGAAAGTGTGCATTGAAACCCAAGGAAGCTCGGTGCCTGGTTTCAGGCTCTCCGGAAGCTCGAATTCCTTCCTCCCTGAACACCTGGGCTACGCCGCGGCGGGTGAGAAGCACCAGGAGAAGCAAATTCGGTCAAAACTTTACGCTGCTAAGCGACAGCGGATCGCAGGACTAGCGATCCTGGCCAAGGCCCCTAACCCGCAGGAGGCAGTTGGATCCGATTTTTAGTCCCCAGGCAGAGGGCCCACACCCTGGCAGCCCCAGAGGGCACCCGGCAGCAGCCTCTGCGGTCCAGAACAAGCTGTTCAGCCCCCTCTTCCACAGGGACTGAAGGTGAGGCAAAGGAGGGGGAAAGGGGATTAAATTAATGAGAAGGGTAGATTTAGGATGGGGAGAAGAAGGGGAAGATAATAACGAATAGGAGCCCCTTCTCCCACCGTTGCTGACCTCTTTTCCTTTCTCTGTTCCAGAAGCAGAAATTCTCCCTCCACAAACTGCTGGTTTCCCACTTAATCGTTCATTTATTTACAACTAATAAACACGTCTCTGCTTATTCTCCCATGTCCTGTTCATTCTTTGATCCTTTCTAGCAATGAGTTACTATTAGCAGTATTTTATGATTATATTTTTCCCCCTCAGGGAGAGGAGGGGGGTGGGCTGTTTTTCTCACTGTGGAAGTTCAGCGAATCTTGAGTTGGTCACAACCTTCTCCTGTCCCCTGACCTCGGCACCCCAATTCCTGCCCCCCAAGTCCCTTCCCCCACCACAATGTTGCTGGGTAAATAAGAGTCCGCCTGCCTGGCTATTAGGATTCTGGAGACGTTGGCATCTGTAGCAATCATTAGTCAAAGCCGCGGAAGCCAAAGGAGCCGAGGAGTTGGACAGAAAAAATCTTGGAAATGATATACAGGAGCCGCGAAGGCATCAATCCCCTGATAAGAGCCTGGCTGCCGGGAGCGAGGCGGCCCACTTAATTGGGCCCTGGGCACCAAGAACAACTGGAGAGGGAGCACCTACGGGTTGTGCAGTGACCCTGCCATCATTTGGGCACCCCCCCAAAAAAATAGTTGGGACTTAAATACCCTTTTCTCCAAATTTCAAAAACCCAGTTGGAGGAGTAGGGTGGAGGAAGGAGAACTGCATGCCTCTCACCCTGGAAGCCAAAAAGAGGTCTTTCCTCTTTCTTCTGTCTTTCTCTGGGGTGGCTTCCTTGGGAGGTACTGCAAGTTGGGGAACCTGGATTGGGACCTCAGGTCACAGAGACAGCCTGGAAGGAGGCTGTGACCCCTAACATGGAGTTTCTGGGGTCTCCTTTGGATTACTGTTGGCAATAGTGACAGGATCTCTTGCTTTAGTAAGCAAAACATCCAAAAGATATTCGTTCCCCACCTTCACTCACCTGCTGTCCTTATAGATCAGAGAGGCAGAAACAGGGAGGGAGACAGAGATGTGGCAAGTTTAAGTCCTTCTAAAGGGATATCTATGCCCCTATGCTCAGATATATGCATTATGGAACTATCTCTAAACATATTTCAAATATTCTAAGTTTGCAGAAAAACTGCAGTGACTATAAAGTTCTCAAATGCAAGCTTCAATATGTAGCTATTTTATAGGTTAGGACCATTGAATAAATCTGGATAAAATTTTCAAAATAGAGATGGAGCAACACATGCACAGTACTTTCCTACTGAGAAAAAAAAAACAAATATTCTTTTAGATGTTTACAAAGAGCTATACCAATACATCCCGGGACATATCCAAACATTATAGAAAGATTGGCAATGTGCACACAAATCCCACAGAGGACCATATTCACTATGGATCTATATATCTAAAGATCTGTAAATCTGCACTTAAATGTGGAGCAGAAAGAAGTGTGAGATATACTTACTGATGTAGACATAGAACAATCCATAAATACATTTTACATATACAACTATAGGAGTGTTCAGCTCTCTACAGGGACACTTGTATTCAAATGGTGTCCTAGGAGTGGGGAGGATACACTGTGCTTGTGGGTTTGGGCTGTCTCAGCGCAGACTTCCTTCCAAAATGTAGAAGGGCAAACTAGAGTCTTCTGAGTACTAAGGGGCCCCAGGAATTCATATGATCCATGACCTCATCTCTTGCATATAGGGACATTTCATTGGCAACTGATATGTTCCCTAATGCCTGGCCCCCCAGTGTCCTGATCTGAGGCCGTTGAACTCAGGGAAGTAGAGAGCTCTTCTTTTTCCTTCAGCTCCCTAGCTAAAGGGATCAGGGGGAGGGACCTGTGGGGGTTGGAGCATCTTTGGGAGGGGAAAGCTTATTATAATTACAAAACAGAGTCATTTGGGTAAAATATATTTGACTTGGAGACTACTTGGTTGAGAGAGGCATGAGAAGGCAGTGAGCTCACACACACACACACACACACACACACACACACACACACACACACACACTTCCTAATTACCTGAAACCCAGTCTCAGACTGCAGAGAGTTTCTACAGACCTACTAGATGAGGTCTCTATATGCTTCACTCCTTTCTCTTCTCTTTTGTGACTCCCATGAACTGTCTCTCTCTTACATGCCCTAAGTCCCTGCTTATGAAGAAGGGCCTGGGGAAAGGGGTCAGGAAAGATAGCAGCCCCAGAAGAGAGGAGAGCCCATAGGGTTC
Source organism: Graphiurus murinus (assembly GCA_004027655.1). Lineage (NCBI taxonomy): Eukaryota > Metazoa > Chordata > Mammalia > Rodentia > Gliridae > Graphiurus > Graphiurus murinus. The sequence goes on along the minus strand of PVLC010013152.1, from coordinate 12,196 downwards.
AGGGTATCTACAGCCAGGCTCTGAAGCTGTTTTCCTTTGAAGTTAGTGTCTTTGTGATTAAGGGGTGAAGGGATCAGGGTCTGGGGGGAGGAGATGTGAGGTTGCAGGATTTTTACATCTGAAACTTTGGAGGGGGGGTGGTGGGAATCACCAGTTGGCCCTTTTCTTATTGGAAGCAGAGCTTTTAGGGCGCTCTGAAAGTCCTTTTATTTTTCTCCTTTGGTTTACTGAGGAAGGGGGACAAGGAGGGGCCTCAGGTGGGCTTGAGGAAGTGCAATCCAATCTAGCTGGCCAGCTTAGGGCAGAGTGATTTACAAAGCAAAACCTCAGATGCTACTTCCTGAGAAGTCGCCAGATCAAAACAGCCTCCTCTAGGCGTTTATGACCCATCTCTACTCCCACCAGGAAAATCACCCTCAATAAAGCCTTGGCCCACACCCCCATCCTCCACCCAGGGGAGAGGGAGAGATACAATCTGAAATGGAGACCTGACCTTATTCCCCACATTGAGAGACATACACACCATACACACCATACACACACACACACACACACACACACACACTGGGTTTTCCAGCCAGAAAGTTGACTGTTTTTGTTATTGCTGTTGCCCTTTTTGTTTTTATTTATGTTTGGAAAGCTGACTCTTTTAAAGAAGTTTTTTTAAAAAATTTTTTTGTTTTTGGTACTGGGGTTTGAACCCAGGGACATTCATTCCACCTCTGAGTTACACTTCAAGTTTGTTTGTTTTTGGTACTGGGGGTTGAACCCAGGGGCTTTCTATCCCCAAGATACACCCTCAGCTCTTTTTATATTTATTTATTTGTTTGTTTATTTTTGTGGTACTAGGGATTGAACCTAGGGGTGTTCTACTTCTGAGCTACACTCTTAGCTCTATTTTATTTTTATTTTAAAACAAGGTCTCACTAGGTGGCTGAGAGTTTCACTACTTGCTAAGGCTGTCCTCTAACCTGTGATTCTCCTGTCTCAGCCTCCCAAGTACTGAGATTACAGGCATGCACCACCAGACCTGGCCTTAGTTTTTAATTTTGAAATAGGGCCTCACTGAGTTGCTGAGCATCTTGCTAAATTGTTGAGACTGGCCTCAAATCTGTGATCCTTCTGTCTCAGCCTCCCAAGTACTAGGATTACAAATGTGCACCACTACACCTGGCTTAAAGAAGTATTTTCTAGAAAAGATTTTTCTCCAATGTCTGAGCAAAAAAGCAGCTCTGAGGAGTTTGAATGTGGAACAGCAGGAAAGGGACATTCAATCCCATAAGGGTTTGGCTTTCCTAGTTCCCCTACAGCTCTCCAACCTGACACAACTCAAACTGGGTCAACAGGACACTGAGGGTCATCTAGATTCTGGCTGCTACCATCCATCCCATCGGGCTGCTCCAGGGGTTGGGTTTCCCAAAGGGGACAGAAGGAAGGAAACTCCACAGTTGCCCAGGGCTTGAGGGGTCGGGAGGAAAGGACAAATGTTTCCAGCCTGGGCTGGTGGGAAGAATAGAGTGGGAGGGAAGTTAGTTATGTCCAGCCCAGGCTTCTCACCTCTATCAAACCATACGTGAGTACACACATAGATTTCTGCATGCTCAGGTGTCCTGGTGTTCAGAGACAAGGGATGGGAGAACTAAGGATATTTGGAAGGTAGAACCAGCCTGCTCTGTGTCTCTGAGACCTAAGGTACAATAAGAAGGGATTCTAGGAAACTGAGCACACACATTCCTTTCAGTGCAGATGGGGCTACAGATCATGATAGAACTAGAGAAGAAGCCTCCAGCCTGCATTAGCTCCCCAGCATGCCCAGAGACTTCTGTGCAACCTCTTATCTAAGGGGTGGTCAGCTGAGGCTGAACAAGGTCCTAGATAACCTAGTCCAACTGTCACAGGCCACACATTGTAGACACAGAAACACAAAGGACACACTTTCCCCCCTTTCCCTCACTGAGTCTTAGGAATGGGAGAGGGAGATGAATCCCAGGGTGCTGGAGGGCTCCAGGACAAAGAGATCTCTATCACCACAGTTCTTAGGCCCAGACCCTGTCTGGCGACTCCTTGGGCTCCTGGGGCCCCATCAAAGCAGCCAGGGAGATTTTATCAGAACAGACACACCACTAGGGGTTACAAGGACCCAATAAAAGAGGGGAGGGGAGGAAAGGATGTGACTTTTCTTGTCCCTCTAACAGGCAAGTTAGAATTATTGAATTGTTAACCCCTAAAGCCCCCTCCCCCCAAAGCTTGGCATCCGGATTCCAGATTTTTCCTTCTTCTTCACTTCTAGGGGCTTTGAGCCTCTAGTTCCACTGCAGAGGAGGCTCTGAGTGGCAGGTTTTTTGATGGGGGGGGGGGTTGTCAGAGTTAAGGCCCAGAACAATGGTGTTTGGGCATTCCCTCTCTCAAAAACAGCCCAAAGCAGTTATAGACAGAGGGACAAAGAAACAGAGACAGTTTCCTTGGACATGAGGAGGGGCTGAGGCACTCATGAATCTCTTCCCAGTGCTGCTGTATGGACAGAGCCCATCTCTCTTCCCTCACCAGGAGATCTGGTAAGCTCAGTGTGAGAAGTCCATACTAGGTGAGAGTTTTGGTCTCAGACAAGGCTACCACGCCCTCCACTAAGCAAAACTGAGCATGTGCTTCAATTCTAACTCATAAAAGACAAATGGGGGCAGTGTGGGTAAAGGTGACTTAGGAAGTGGGGGCTCAGTGATTTTTGAGAAGGGCTGCCTTCTTTCTGGCTTCTCATTCTAATCATGCTTACCTGGCCGGTGGCATTGTCCCTAAACCAGCCCTACCTAGAAAACAAGCAGGGGAGTGTTGACAAAGCCCAGCTCAGACCTGGCTAACCCTCCACATCCTATCCATAAAGTCTCCAAGGAGGGAGGTCCAGGTGGCACAGCCCATCAGAACTCCTGCTCCTTCATTCAGGCAGTGCAGGAGATCAGGAAGAGAGGGGTAGGGAGGGAACCCAACCAGAAAACTAATCCTGAACAAAGCCCTGGTCATGGGGGTGGCTGAGAGAATGCCTGGTCCGACCTACTGGTGGACTGGCTCTCTCGGGGACCAATCTAAGTGTTCAGGAGACACAAATATTTCTGTCATACTGACATACTTGTACTATCAGATGCTCTTTTCAGAAGAAAGTTTCATCCATTGCTTCTTCTGATCTGACCCAAATAAATACAACACCAAAATCCACACCTTTGGTGGCTGTGTCCTTTGATAGCTATTGTTCAGGACACAGGATCTTCATCTGGCATATCATTATTTTGTCTACATATAAAACATATAAATATATTTTACATGTGAAATAAATATATATCAAATATATAAATATATTAAGATATAAGTATATATTTTAATAAATATATAAACATATATTTATAAATATATTTACATGTGAAATATATATCAAATATATAAATATGTTAAAATATAAGTATATATTTTAATAAATATATAAAAATATATAAATATATTTTACATGTGAAATATATTTATAAATATATATATTCGGCGCTGGGGTTTGAACCCAGGGCTTTGTGCATATTCTACTCTCCAGCCCTATAACGATATTTTGTTAGAAGAAAGAAGGGGAAGGGGCTTAAACAAACCAGGTTCATCAACTCATTAATATGGAGGGTGAGGAGGGTTCTGATTCTCTGTGTCCACTCCTTTCCAGAATCCTCTTAACTGGCTCAAAGTTACCTGATAAACTAGAGGACCAAAAACAACTTTCAAAAACAATCTCCACTTTTACTCCCTTCCCTAGCCATGCTTGAGGGAGTTTGATAAAGCTAATGGCTCCTGGAGCATTTCCAGGATGATAAATCAGTGGGGGTCTCCCCTAGTTACCCTCCCTGTCCCCATGAGGATGGGAAGGAAATAAAAACTTCTAAAAGGTAAGTGTATAGGAAATAATATTGGTCAAAACTTGAATCCAGGGCTGGCATTCATATCTACATTTGCCTAATTTAAAGTTCACCTCTATTAAGCCCAGAAAATTGGATGGAACACACTGGCAAATATGGGAATACCCCAGGGGGTGCCCACACAACTTCAGATCTCTGTACAATTGAGAGTGACCTCATCAGACAACTTACAACTTCCTTAGACCCTGAGGACACAAGCCAGAGACTCCTCAGAGCTGGCTTTAGGGACAGAATGTGGGGACTGGAATATTCCCAGAATCACCCTTCCCCTCTGAATCTGAAACAGAGAAGACCCAGGAGCCTGAGGGTGTTGAGAAGGGAGGAGGGAAAAAGAGGAAAGGAGGGGAAGAGCCAGACAGAGACACAGCACTTTTTTGATGATTGGTTGGTGGGGGCCATGTGACCCTCCTCAGCACATTCCTGGTTGGTTGCTTGACCTCGTCTATGGTTAAAGAACTAGGAACAAAATTAAAAGCTTTATGAGTGGCTGGGGCACCATGGCACCTGAATGCTTGCCCATCCCCCCCTTGGGGATAGCTCAAATTTGGGTGCCAGAACTGGGGGGGCAGTGAGAAAAATCAAGAATCTCAGACCCCTTTTTTGTTTGTCCTGTTTCCAGGTGAACCCAACAACAACAACAACAAAAATTTGACCTAACTAAGGCAAATTATTTGAAGGGAAGGAGGATTTATTGTTACAGGAAGAAGGGATGGTATTTAAATGGAACTTTAGAGCACAAGAAACGGAAAGGGGGAGCGAGGAAGTCATCGAATGCCTCAAGAGACGCTGTGTAAATCTGAAAGAGTGAAACACACAGCCCTCTGCACAGAAAAAGCGAACAGGACTGAGATTTGGCCAAGGATCAGGAAGGGCGGTGGGACTTTGGCTCTGGTTAAATTCCCGGTTAAAGACCATCTGATTCTCCACTAGGGTCCTGGGGAGGCTCAAGGGAGGGTCAAATAATAGACCAGGAAAATTCCCATCTCCCCGAAGCTTGGATGGAAAAGTTTCCAGAAACCCTCAAAATCACAGACTGGTGGGAAGGAGAGAGTTGAGGAGGGCAGGTCAAGGGGAGGAGAGAACCCCAGAGTTAACTTCTTGAATGGGCTACTGGAGAGAATCCTCTGGGATCCCATTGCTTCCCAGGGAAACCAAGGTGTGGGGGAGCAGGGTAAGGTGATCAAGTGTTGGTGGGGGAGTGAGGCCCTGAAGGAGGCCTCAGGGGAGTCCTTCATTTTGGCACCGGGTACCTGAGTCCTTCACAGTGGGGCTCAGCTTGGACTCCTCCTGTTTTTGGGCTCTGTCCTCCCTGAGTCACCTGGCCTATCTGTTCCTTCCTTAGTCCTTTGGGCTTAGGCAGCCTGGGCAGTGCTAACAGTGTTCCCCTCTATCCTTCAACATCACCGCTGCACAAAGCAGGTGCCCAGACCCCTCCCTGCTCTCTTCTGAAGGTTGTCCCCTCTGCCTTCCTCCCTCTTCCAGCGCCCCACTGGCCTCCAGCCCTGCTGCGGATCTCCTCCCTGTACACAGGGGGATCTGAGGAGCCTGAGCTCCCAAGCCTGTCACTCTCCAGGCTGAGCTCCTGGCAATGGTGACACACGGGGAGGGGGTGTGCACTCCCAGGTATGGAGGGCACGTGCTCCTCCACAATGCCTGATTCCTCTGCTGCTCCTCCTTAGAAACCTAAAAGCACCAGGGTACAATACTCGGATTAGGCCTGGCCAGCTCCATCCTCCAGGGACCACTCCCTTCTCTGGGCTGGGGAGTTTTTCCCAACCTAGCTAAGACGAAGGCTCCACCCCTCCCCCCATCCAACCCACCTTTACACTACACTTGCAGCCCGCAGAAACCTCTAGGCCTCCTGGGGCCTAGTTTTACCTGAGGTAAGAGCTAGGGAAGCCAGGAAGAATCTGGCAGCCTGAGGCAGGAATTGCACTGGCCCCAGACAAAGACCCTAGACTTTGGAGACTGGGACAGCACCACACCCAGGCCTAGTTCGAGGGGCGGAGGGGATCCTCTGGGACCAGTCCAGGCAGCAGTCTGTGGGTCTGAAGCCACAAAGCCCTCCTTCCAGGCCGGCCTTTTCCCCCAGCTTCCCACCCTCCCTGGATTCTGGGCCACTGGCCAAGAACTGCACTGGCCCCTCCCTAGAGCAGGAGACCCCAGAGGCACTTTACACTTTACACGTGTGTCTAGAGTTTACACACTCCTACAAACACCAAACCGCCATGTTTCTGCCGCTGGCTTTCTTCCCAACTGAAAGGGGGCCAGGAAGACCTTGCAGAACTTTAAAGAACCAAGGCCTCTTCCTACCCCAGTAGGTTCATAGCCAGAGGGGATAAGGGGTGGGGAGGGAAGGCCTAATGTGGGGAGACAAGTTCCCCCAACTCCCTACTTCCCAGCGGCTTCCTCTCTTCTCCCACCAGAGCCTGAAAGGGTCTGGGGAGGCCGTTCTCCCTCCCTTAATGAGTAGGAACTGCCTTCTTTTGAGTAGGGGGGGAAGGGGTTAGGTAAATGGGATACGGGGTGGGGGGCATTTAACTTACAGCTTTCGCCTGGGATTCATTTGCGAAGATGTAACCTCTCTCGCCATCATCCCCAGCGCCGTAATCCCCTCTAACTGCCAGGCCCTCTGTCCTAGCATTAAACCTCACCAGCAGCTGCGTGGCTGGACAGTTAAGATTATATATGATGTAAATATATTGTGGGTTTGTCAGCTCTCCCTACACCATAAAACTTGGTTTAATGACATCACGTGGTCCCCCAAGAGCCACTCACGGGCTTGCCTTCGGGCCATTCACATAAATAACCTCCAAAAGTTTCAAACTCCTAAATTCACATAGAAGCTGTGCCTATTTCTCTAATGCTCAGTTACACTAAAAAGCCCTCGAGCTGCTCCTTTGCCCCACCCCCCACACACCCCTCGCAGGGTGGGGAGGGGGGAGAGGGTGGATCCTTATTTATTTACTTACTTACTTATTTCCATAAGGACCTGTCGCCTTCGAGGTCGTGTTGATAATTTTTTCTTCCTATTTTTTTCCTCCTCTCTCCTCTAATGGCTCAGAGTGGGCCGTGTCCCCTCTTCCCACTCCCCCGGGAAGGTAAGTCATGCTTCTTCCCCTTCTTTCTCGCAGCCAAGAGTGGGTGGGTTCCAGGGCAAAGTGGGAGGCAGGCTCTACGGCCTCCTTTTGGGACCCAGAAGTTCCTTCTCTTCCTCCCCCAGAGCCAAGGCAAGCCCTGGTACTTGGAGATTGTTCCAGGAGGTTGGCTGGTGGGGCAGCCACCCCAGACCCTAAGCAAGAAGTTTCTGCCCAGGGAGAAAGCAAGGGTCTGGGCCTCACCCACCCCCACTGCAGGGGAGCCGGTCTGGGGCCTCTGGATCACGGCGGCTGCTGGTGCCACGCTGCAGCTGAGGCTGGGCCTGGGTGCTGGCCTGCAAACAGTGACAGAAGGTTGCAGGCACCGCTGCACCTCCCCAAGCCTGGCCCAGCTGAGTGAGGCCTTCAGCTCTCCCGGGGAAGGAGAGGCCCAGACCCTGCCGGGCGGAAGCAGTGGGTGCACTGAGGGGCCGGTGCACCTTGTCTGGCAGGTCTGACCAACACTGCCCCCACCCCCGGCCCTTGGAGACCGGGAGGCTGGTGCGGGTGAGTACCGGGCAACACAGCCTCTTTCTTAGTTAACTGTTACCCACCGGAGACGCCAGTGCTTCTTCACGCTTCACTGCCTGCCCAATAGTTTTACTCAGCATGGAGAAAAAATTAAAATAACTCCCTGAAGAAAATTACACATTTTATTTCAGAGAGGGAGGGGGTAGAGAGAGAGCAAAAGAGAGAGAGAGAGAGAGAGAGAGAGAGAGAGAGAGAGAGAGAGATGAAGGAGTTGGTGCTGGTCTGACCTGCTATGTGCAAGTTGAGGAGTGACATTCATTACCCATTATAGGTGACAAACCTGGCCTGAGTGCACAGCGAGGGGGAAGGGTGGTAGTAATGGGTGCAGCTCAATAAACATTTGCTGAGACCTCCTACATGCTAAGCATGGGGCAAGGAAATGCTCTTGGGTCTTCTAAAAAATGATGGACATGGACGGGTAGCCTAAGCACTGAGACTCAGTGAAGTCAGTCCTTATAATAAATTCCAGGAGCATCAGCATTAATAATCATAAATATTCCCCCTACTCCTCCCCAGAACCTCTCCGCTCTCTTCCCCTTTGGCTGCTGGAGCAGTCCCTAAGCCCAGCTCCAGACCCCCACCCTACCAATGTGGGGGGCCTCGGCTTGGCTCCAGGAAATCACCCCATTGTGGGAGGCAGGAGAGGAAATGCAGTAAAGTTTTATGGACCCTTCCCACATTTGTTTCTTCAGTAAAGTGCTTCCTCCCCCAGCCCATCCCAGGAGCCAGCCTAAGGCACCACCTGAATTAGCTGCCTTTTCCCCTCCCCGAAGGCCACCCTCCCCCTCCACACGAAATCTCAAACACTGAGATAAATGATGGCAAACAGACGACTCTGGCACTGGTCTATACAGCTCTTATCCCAGCTAATTGTTTTGCATAGCCCTAGAAAGGGGGATAGTCTGAACACTTCTTGCCAGATAGGTATACACTACAGATTCTCTCCCCTGATCCTTTTCCCCTCCATCTTAGGCATACTCTTTACCAAGCAGTGCCAACTCTCTGGTCCTTTGGGGGCCAAATGGGTCCCTAGACTGAGGGCTCAGCCTTCTTATAACTAGTAAGGCCCCTTAGGGACCACCCAGCCCCAGGAAAGAGCCTCAGAGGCCTGGAAGGGCTAGAGTCTGAGCATGGCAGAGCCACTGATCCCTACACATTAGCTCTGGTATGGAGAAGGGGCTACTGCAATCTAGAAGCCTCACATACAGGAATGCATTGCGGAGGCCTGAAGGCATTGGGCAGCCGGCAGCATGGGAAAAGTCCATACAGGAGGCCCTAGGTGCCCTCCTCGTCCCCTAAAGACCTTCTTGGGGCTAAGAATCAAGGAAGAAACTCAATTTCATCTCATCTTTCTTGCTGCCCCTAGAAGCACCTAAAAAAAAAATATTTTTTTGAGAGGCTTAAAGGCTATTCCCCCACACACACCTCACAGCACATTTTGACACTTTCCCCCAATACATGCCCTAAGCAGACAGGAACCACTGCATCTTTAGTCCTGTTCTCTCTTGGTCTTTATTTGATATGACAAAATATAGTTTCAGGAAGGACCCGGAGTCAATAAATAGTTGAGCAACAACGGTAGGGCAGGAGGGCAAAAAAGTCACAGGGACTATGGGACAGCTAGGAGCCTCTAGGACCACTTGCTGAGGGTCCTGTGGCAGGAAGCCAACGGTTGAGCTAGCTAGCGGGCTGGGGCTGCGGGCCTGAGAGGGCATGCAGCAGGCTCCGGCTGGGTAGTCTCCCCGAGTTTTCAGGGAAAGGTTTGGAGAGGACAGGGCAAACACCAGAGCCCTAAGCCGAGGTTCAGTCATCTCCCCCTTTCATATGCAAATCATTAATAAGTGAAGCTGCTGTTAAGAAGCTCCCCCCCCCCAAATCTGGCAACAGACTCTGCCAGGCACAAGCACTCTCGCCAGCCTGTGGCCTCTTGGCCTGCCTAGCTCTTAACAAAGAAGAGCGGAGGCCGGAGGGGTGCCGAGATGAAGGTCGGGCACACCTGAACTCTAGCGGGCAGCCAGCCGCCCAGGCTTGGGTCAGCTGAGCACCAGCCTGCGGTGCGCTGCAGCCCTCTGGGGAGGCCCTGCAGAGCTTGCCCTGGGCCCTGGGTGCCCAGCTGAGCTGAGCTGAACTGAGGGGAGACGGAAGTGCGGCCGCCCGTGGGGACCCTGGTTTAGTGGGGATGCAATGCCAAGGAAAAGCGCTTTTGTCTGTGAGGCCGGGGAGCCGGTGCTCCAGCCCCCACCCGCCCCGAAATATAGAGAGGAAAACCGAAAAGGAAAGGCGCAAGGGACCTAAGCCGGCCGGGGCGCTCTCTGCGGGCCTTCCCGCTGCCTCTAAAGAGCCTCTTTGCTTTTCATTTTGGAATCTTTCTTCCACTTCATCCTGCGGTTCTGGAACCAGATCTTGATCTGTCTCTCGTTGAGACACAAGTTGTTGGCGATCTCTATGCGCCTGCGGCGAGTGAGGTAGCGGTTAAAGTGGAATTCTTTCTCGAGTTCCAGAGTCTGGTAGCGCGTGTAACTGGTTCGGGACCGCTTGCCATCCGTCTCTGGAACATAAATCCCCCCAAGCCAGGAAGGGGTGAATAGCGTGCAGCGCCCAGCGTCCCCCACCCAGCCCCAGGCCCCCACCCGCGGCCGGAGGGAGAGGAGGCGAGCGCCGCAGTACAGGCCCAGCGGGCCGCAGGCTGACCGGCCCAGCCCAGCCCAGCCCCGAGAGAGGCGCCTCCGCCCAGGCAAGAAACTTTGCACCGCAGCCTTCACTCAGCAGCCGGAGGGGCTGAGAGGGGGGTGGGGGGAAGAGGGAGACCCAGGCTCGGACCGAACAATAAGCACCCTCGAGATCCGAGCACCGGGGACCCCCCTCCCGCCCCTCCCGAGTCGCTGGAATCCTCCGGAGCTGCGAGCGCCGGCCGAGCCGGCTCCGCAGGGGAGGGCGGGAGGGAGCCGCGGGGGGATCCCCGCTCTGGAGGCCCGCGCTCCTCACCCTTCAGATCCCTCTATTTTTTTAACTCCCTCCCTCTCCCCCAAAAATTGAATATTGCCTTTTATACACGTTTTGTTCCTATGATCCAATTATGTCGTCGTAAATTTGGGCGCACACAGCCTCTAAGCCTTTTAGTGGACAGTTTTACGAGCCATTGATGCCTGGATCGTAAAATTTATGGCCGCAGGTTTTTTTTCTTTATTTGCCCCGCATGGCCTATAAAACCCAGGCGGACCCGAGCGCGCAAAATGAAGTCCTAAAGTTTACCGTGGCTCATGTGCAGTTTGGTCATCCACGGGTAAATCTGTGGCGGGGCCGGTGGCTGGCTCAGTCCGGCGGGCTGCCCTGTCTGCGCCTGCTCCTCTTTGATCTCCCCACTGCTCTTAGCTCGCTCCTCCAGCGCCGGGCGAGCCGCCTTCTGACTGTACATCCCGGGGTTCAGAGGAGCCGCTTCGTCTCTGCCCAGAGCGTGTCCCGGAGCGGCCGCGGCGCTGCAGGCGGGGCGGTCGGGGTGAGCCCGGGGGTTGGCAGCCATGTCTACCCCGTGGAGAGAGTTGGAAGACGCAGGCGGTGGGAAAGTGATGCTTAAGTCCAATCCGCCGTAGCAGTACCTGGATGCCTGCACCTCTGAGGCCGATCCATAGTTCCCACAAGTTTGCATGTTATAGGCAGGGATATTGGGGCTCTGCTTATAGAATGAATTGGCTACGTAGGAGCTCATGGCGGGGAGGGCCCAAAAAAAATTTCTGCACCCTTTTTGATTAAGGGTGATTTGTGACTCTTTGAAGTTGAGGGGTTTTTTGTTCTCCAAAGTGCACAATTTATAGGTGGAGATATCTCTTTCTTTATCCTATGCGCTCTTCCCAAATAAGGGAGCCTTAAATAGAGTCACGTGACTCCAGCGGCCACTCATAAATTTGGCTTGATGACCTCCGGGAGGTTAGTGATGGAAGCCGGCGAAACGCATCTTGATATGTTGGCAAAGCCCAACCAAGGGGGAGAGGGAGTGAGAGGGATTAAGAGAGGGAAGGGGGAGAAAAAAAAAAAATGGTTCTTGGAATTGGGGGGTAGCCGGGACAACGAGCCCACAGCGACACCTGGTGCCGACTTGCTGGAATTGCATCCTAACGCGCCCGCTCGCCTTCTGGCGGCTGGATTTTTCTACCCTTTGGAGAAGCTGGTTGTTGCTGCAACAAACCCCTGAGCTGGTCTTCTAAATTCTATTTCAATTTGGGGAAAGATGAGATCCCATTTAAGATGCACAGAGTGCTTTTTGCAATGGGTACCTCCTTCTCCCCCACCGCCAGGGCCTTCCAAACTTCAAAAATAGCCAAGGAAAGGGAGTTTAGATAGGGTGGCTAGACCCTGCCCAGGCTGGAGGACCAAGGGGGCTTCTCTCAGGTTCCCTAAACCAAACGTGGGAGTCCCTTGCTTTGGAGGCCCCAAGGCCTCATTACTGCAAAGGTGCCTATCAGCATGGGAAAGTGGCTTTCACCTCTACAGAGGTAGACAAGATTCCCAAGAGAAGGAGTCCTGGGTAGGCAAAAGTAGGCAGAGAGGTCATGAGGCTGAAAGAACTGAGGATGCTCTGGGATGAGACTG